>BGPR01015378.1:13978-29746 GCA_013235015.1 Araneus ventricosus
CCTTACAGTAGTATCTTATATAAGCCATCCATTTCGGAAAGTCTTATACATTGTGACAACAACTGAAATGTTATTTAATTCCTTACTTTAACTATCAAATTGCTTGCACAACTTTTCGAAATTAAATTTTTCTGTGAAGCCAAGCGAAACTCTCGAATGGTAACTCATTAACTTTCTCCTCCTACTGTATATTCTACAACACCTAATATCATTTTTGATCATCTCTAAAAATGACTCATAATTGTGAATAAGTTTGCAGAAATTTTACGATTATGCTTTCCTCTGTAGAGTAGTAAAAGATTACGATAGTAAAATTTTATAATGAGTTCTATCTTCAGAAGGAATTATTTCGAGTTTATGTAAATTAGATTTCCCTAGACACGTTCTCTGAGAGTTAAATCTACGTTTAGAACTCCAGGTTAATCATTTATACTAGTTTTAAACAGATATATACCAATAGAATTTAATTTACAGAAGTATGCGCTTATAATAGTTTGAAATAAAGTATGTTGCTTTCTTACAAAAAGTTAACTATTTTACTAAATGGAATAGTCTTTGCATGCATAAAGATTCATAAAGAATTATATGAATTTTACTCCACTGCCATTATTCATGAACATTACTTATATTGTGGTTTTCTTTTTAATTTGCTACAAAATGCAATTTGTCTGAACTTTTGGAATAATATGAAAAAAGGTGTCGTTATTGCTATTTTTCCCGCCTGGAGTAAATAGTTTTAAATATTTGTTACAATTTGTATTATTTTGTAAATGATTGACGATGATTATTTTAATTAATTTAATAACTTTTATTGCATCACGAGAATAGACTTTTGTAGAGGGACGAGACTCATGTTTATATGGAATGCCGCTGTTGAAGAATTAATTCAATTTCAGGAACCATTTTTATTAGATGGCTAAGTTCCACGACACAGTATATTAAAAGGTACAAGACGCAAGACAGAGAACAACAACACAACGCAAGACAAGTACACAGAAAAAGAAGAGTGAGAGGCATCATGGGAAAAACCCGGATGACTCTAGTAGCGCCACCTACCATAAAAAGGAGAGGGCAGTGAATTGTAACCGCTACACTTTTAAATTAAAACCTATCACTAATTTCGATTTGCTTTAGGTCCTTTTTAAGCATTATCCTCTGTATGGAGTTACAACAACTGCCAGTTTCCACATTGTTAACCGATTGTTATAAATTGTAGTATAAGATTACGATAGTAGGATTTTACAATGAATTCTATCTTCAGAATGGATTACTTCGAGTTTATGTAAATTAGATTTCCCTATGCACGTTCGCCTAGAGTTAAACCTATGTTAGAACTGTAGGTACGATCAATTAAACTAGTTTTAAAAAGATATACACCAGTAGAAAGTAAACTATTATTTATGAATTTAATTTACGGAAAGACTCGTCTATAATAGTTTTAAACATAGCATGTTGATTTTTTACAAAAATGAACTATGTTACTAAATGAATTAGTCTTTAAATGTTTACCGATTCCTAAAGCATTGTATGAACGTTACTTCACTTCCATTATTCTAGAGCATTACTTATATTGTGATTTTCTTTTAAATTTGCTACAAAATACAATTACTCTAAACTTTTGAAGAATACGAAAAAGTGCTTGAGTATATTATTTTTTATGCCAAAATAAATGGAATCAACGTTTTTAAAAATGTCTTACAATTTGTTTTTTTTAAGATTCAGGATAAGTTTAATTATTTTGATAAGTTTGACTTTTTACTGTGTATTTCATCGCGAGAAAAAAGTTTTAAATTAAAACATATCACATGTTTTGATTGTTTCAGGTTCTTTTAAGGTAACATCCTGCATCTGGAGTTAGAAAAATGATCAATTTCCGTATTTATCAATTATTGAAGCTTCTATCTGTTATTTAAGACAATACATTAAACCATAGCAACTACAATTCTTCTGTAATGCCATTTGTAAAAAATTATACAATCAAAGTAAAGAGATGGTACTTTTCTTCTCATGCTCCAAAATACTTTATCTACTAGTCTAAATTTTTCTAAGCTATGCTGAATATTTCTAATTCATAACTTAATAGCAAGAGAATCATCTTTAATGCATAATCGTAGAAGCAGATGATTTGTTTGAAGTTTTAACTGAACCTTGGGCTCATAGATCTTAATTACTTTTCAAATAAATTCAAAGCTACATAGCAGTTAAATATTAATGGTAAACAAGATCAGATGTAACCCAGATGCTGTTGTTTGCAGTAAAGACATAATTTGAGTTCAAAATTTTTAATAATTCTTAAATATTTGTTATTGGCTTTTGATATCTTAAGCATTGTTAGATTGCAAAAATGCAACTACATTTTTCGGCTTTACCAATACTTTTAAATAATTTAAATTTTCGCCACCAAAGTTTCTTTCTTATCTTGTGGCATCTTTGACAACTTTTAAATTATCAACTGAATTTTTTACAGTTTTAATAAATATCTCAATTTATCATGTTTATTTTTCTAATAATCAACTTAATTATTAATTGCTTTAACTTTTTATGTAATTTCTTTTAATGTTATGTTTATTAAATTTTAAATTACCTTTATTTAACGGAACTGCATGCTCGCCATTTTGAACGGCGGAAGCTTTTGTGTGAAATCCGGTTTTGAAAGTCTCCTGGCTAGAAGTTTTCCTTTGTCTGAATATATTGCTGTTAAATACTGAACGTAACGGACGCACGTCTGGAGGTTCTCGAGTTCGTTGGATTTATTCCTTCGGTTCTCGGCCTCTCAGGCGTGTAGACAGGCATGAAGATATTTGGTTGAATGTGACAGCGAATTCTGCATAAGTAGGACATACAAGTTTATGTAAAAAAATATAATTTTTTTTGAAAATTTAACGAGTGGCTGACAGTGCTGTGAAATCGAATTCTGTTTGTCTTGGGCCTCTACAGAAAGACGGTGTGCCAGTGGAATGGAAGGAGAGAATGGTGGTAAAATTACGGCGTACTACGATTCTAAAATAATCTTGAGATTACGATTCTAAAATCATATTGAAGTTACGATTCTAAAATCATCCTGAAATTACGATTCTAAAATCTTCATGAAATAAAGTTGACCAGTTCATATACTGAATTTCAGTAAAAGATACTGCATAAATAAGGTTTCTAGACTGCTGAATATACAATCCAAATATCTTAACAAATAATAACATTAATCCCCCATTTTAACAAGCATATATTATTTATATTAGTAGATAATATGTGATCGATACTTGAGCTATTAACAGAATTGCTGATTTATACATTCTCATGAATAAATGAATGTTTTGTTGATATGAATAAAACAACTTTGTGAGTAATATTTTTACCATTTTCGGTTCTACATGTAAGAATAAGAAAAATATATTCTGATGCACAAAAACAGAAACCCTACCTGGTTTAAAACATAATAATTCATCAAAGGAAGCTTCTGAGAAAAATCTACTTGTGGTGAACTGTTATTTCATTTGTTTCAGAAAAAATATTAACACTTGAAACACAGCAGTAGCATAATATCTTTCACACTTGCGTTATGATTTTTACCAGTCTTAATTTATGAGTAATATTTGGAAGATAATTTTTTGCAAAAATAACGAGCAACTTAGACTTCAAGCTAATGAACGTTAAGTTGAATTTCCGTTTTTCCGATAATTTTGCATTCCTTATTTCATAATAATGTCTATGATAATGTGATTAAAGGTAGATAGGGAGAGTTCAGAGTTAAAGTGAGCCAAGTCCATGCTTTGCTCATTTTGTAGCAACACTGTGTAGAGAAGTTGAATTTTCTGTTTGATAAGGATTCAAGTCCACTGTTCAATTTGTATCCACCAGGAAGAAAGAACAATTGGAAGTGGACTGTTATTTTAAATTCATCTCACCAACTTTGAGAGGTGTTCTCTGAAAAAAGAATGTCATGGACTTGGTCCACTTTAAATCTGAACCCTCCATATATCAAACATGATTCGATGGTGAACTGTTATTTTACATGTTTAAGAAATGATATTAATGCTTCAAACACAGCACTGATGTAATATCTTATGCACTCGCGTTAAACCTTTTCGCATAGGCTCAATATTTTGAAAACGACTTCGTCTGGGGGCTCTTTCAGAACGTGCCTTTCTTGAGGAGGTAAGAAAATTTCACCACGGGGTTCGAGAAGAAGGGTGGTCACGAGTCATTGTAAGAAACGGTGAGTGATAAAAGGGAGCGTTTTCTGTTGATAGCTGAACATTTACGCCTCTCTTTAAAAGTGCACAGGTTGGGGAAACAGATGAACAGCAAGGGAGAATGACAATGAGCCTCAAAGCCTGTGTTAAGCGAAAACACCCCCGCACTTTGGGTCATTCGCCAAAGTGTCCCCTGAAGAGTGAATGGCCAATTATCCTGTTGTGCCCCATCTAAACTAGCTGACCACATGTGCGGTGGTCAGCTAAATTCATTTCCTCCCTGGGATTCTGCGATTTGTCGCATGCTCCTCACAAAGGACTGTAGACGCATGTGACAGCGTATGTCACAACACACGCGGAAAGGTTAAGATTTCAACCAATCTTTATTTATGAATGATATTTGGAGGAGAGCTATTTACAAAAATAACAAGCAACTAGAATAACTTCCAGGAAATGAATTCTAAAAAATTAATTTCCATTTTTCCTATTATTTCACATTCCTTAATACATTTTTATAATATTGTCTATGATGGTCTGATTTAGGTAGATATGGAAGGTTCAGAATAAAAGTAGACTAAGTCTATGCTTTGCCCATTTTGCACTCACATCGTTACGGTTGTGTAGAAATGCTATAAACAGGCGGCCCAGAGGGTAATGTTTGAGATGAAATGGAATTTTATAAGAAATAAGAGTGACGAAAATATTTTAACGATATATAATGAAATTACATAGTAGGCAATTATTGATTAAGTGGTTCGAAGTGACCACCTACTTTAACAATGACAGCAGTGAGGTGGTTCTGGAATCCATCCATCACGGGTGAGCAGACTTCGCAGTCAATATTGTGGACTGCAGTCCTTTTGTCAAGTCAGTTCTTGTTTTGAAACTCCTCCCGCCATGCCCGTTGCACTGCCTTAATATTTGCATGGCATTTTAGGCACAAAAACATTCGAGCATGCTAAACACTCGAATATCTGTTGAAAAATTATTAATTTTTGCTTGTAACAACCACAACTGAACAACACACTTAAACTCACCGCTCGCTAACGAAACACACACCTATACAATTAATTGCCAGCTCTAATGATCTTGCGCACCAATTTTGGTCTCACCTCGCAGCTAGCGCCATCTATTAGATTGTTTTCAAACATTGCCCGCAAGGCCACCCTGTATTTTCTGCGAGTTAAGTATTCAAGTTCATTGTTCAATTAGTATCCACCCGGCAGCAAGAAAAGTTAGAAGTCCACTCCTATTTCAAATTCAGCTAATCAACTTTGCTAGCTGTTTTCTGAAAATTGAATCTCATGGACTCGATCCACTTTAAATCTGAATCCTCCATATATGAAACATGATTCGATGCGAAATAATCTTAATCAACTAAACTGCCTGCGTTCCTGTATATTACAGTTGATTCTTAATTCTTTTCATATATATAGGAACTGTGTAACTCGTACCGTAAAGGCGACGGCATTCTCATCTTTACAAAATCGAAGAAAAAGTTCTTATTTCCTTTCTGAAACTCGGTTAAAAGCGTTGCTAATGATGCCGATTCAAAGGAATGGCTCTTCATTGGATACTGCTCGTTCTAAGAAGAAGAAAAAATCAAGTATTAGCTAAAAGCTTTCATAGAAATTGTCAAGAGCTTTGTTGAAATGAAATGGCACCAAATCACTAGAAGAATACTGATGTTAGATGAATACGGAATGTTTTGAATAAAGATAATACTTATAATGATGATTTAATCTCGACAGAATTTTATAATAGTCATATAAGGTTATGAAAAATTCTTATTTAACTTTATATTGTGAAGAAAGGACATTTTAATTTATTCATTCTAATTTTAATTTGTTCATTATTAATTCTTAAATCCGTTTAGAGGATTTCTTAAAACTAAAAAACCTGTGAGTTTCTCAGCGTTTTATTTATGTTGTACGAACATCTTCATTTATGAACAGCTAAAATATATAATATTTGCACAAAAAATTTAATTTTAAAATTTTTAATTTACACTTCTAAATTATTTAATCAATGAACCTTTATTTTATGATTGATCTTCACAAAACAATAAGAATAACCTAATTTGATTCCATGTGTATTGGTTCTGATTAAAAAAATAATCAAATTTATGCAATATGTCTCGTAGAATCAAGATATGGTAGCTTAAGATTAATAATTTAAAAGTTGATAAATCGCTCCAAATTTTAGTGGAAACTTTTGTTGCATCGATAAAAAGAAAATAAACACAAGTGTATGTAACACTACTAAAAGTGAAAATGTTATCAAAGTAAATGCAGTATTAGCTGAACAATGACAACAGATATCGTAAGAATTCTGCGTTCGTTCATAATCAGTGAAGGTAGTCCCATTCCAAGTATTTAAAAAATACCAAATCAAATATAGCCATAAAATGTATCTCGATTGTGTTGTATATAAAAATGATGTAAAGAACTCGTTAGAAATACATAGACTATATCTCAGTCTTTGTATAAGCCAAGATAAGTTGAATGGATGTTTACAGTAAAACAGAACTAATTTAATCCACAGCTGCACACTACATTTTAACCCTCTCACACCGAGAGAAGCGGTCTCGGGCTGCATAAAAATTTCTCCTTAATAGCGACGAAGGCCGGTCTGAGGCGGGTGGCTTCTTTTGAGGGGAGGGGAGGTTCTGAGATCGCTTAGGAGATAAACGCGGTAGGGGGTCCAATTATCCTTCCCAACCACAGCCCTTTTTCGTGCACCTTAAAGGAAGGTTATAATAGGAGGTCGGGTAAATAGCCTCCCTGGTTGGGAGAGTCCAATTCATGTCACTTCCTCGCAAAAAGGCCCGGTCTTAAAAGGGCGAAAAGAAAAAAGTCACCTCGGAATTAAAAGGTTAATAATTGCTTCAGTTCTTGGATTTAATTATTATAGTATAATAATATTTAAATCATATAAACTGATACATTATATGACTTCGTGCTGATATTGTTGTTTTCCTAAGATGCTTTTTTAAATCACGCTGCTTCAAATATGTATATTTAGTCTAACGTAAGACTCAGAAATAGCCAAGTTTATATGAAAATTAGATTTATTATATGTTAACAAAAAGAAGTCGTTTTATCGTACAGGCAATTTGAAGAACTGAAATTTCCAAGCTTGAAAAATATAAAACAATCCCAACCCTCACATTACGTGCAGTCTGTGCCTCGAGAAACAATACATTAAAAAATACAGTGGTAAAGCCGTTGTCTTAGTCTAGTATTTGCGATATAAGATTGAAGACTGAAAACCATACGTTACAGTACAGACTAAATCAAAAAATAAATTAAAAAGAAGGAGCAAATTATGTAAACTTAGTTTTTTAGAATGCAAATAAAATTGTGTATAAAAAATGTTTCTTGTCAGGCTTAATAAACTACCATTTATCCAATCTTTATAGGAATTTTTTCTATACAAAATAGACTTTTTGGTAAATCTCCAAAAATGCTTTTTATAAAAATTGTACATCCTTTTGAAATTCCTTCCGCAAAAGAAAGAAGCAAATGACAAAAAAATATCCCAGTTGCGTAAAATATAGTGATGTCAGAGGCGTGGAAATTATGTTCTAATCATCAGCTCAAAACAAATCTGAGGAACTGTGATTTATTCAGGAAGTAAGAACATAGAATTATAATGAAGTATTCAAGCCTGCATTTGACTTTTTGGAAATTCTTACAGAACACAGACTGGTTTTTTAGCATATGATAAGATTTACGAACTCAATAAAGCTAGTGTTTTTGAAATTCTAATATGGGTTTTGTAGAAAAAATTATCTTTGTACAATCCCGCTATTAAGATTAAAGTATTGGGATTTTTGTCATCATTTCCACAAACGACTCATTATTATAATATTCTAAGCATCTTGTTATTACAACGTAGTATAAAGAGAATCAAATCAAGTTAAATTAGCAATTATATCAAATTTCAAAATAAATTTAAACATACACATAAAATTTCAACAATATTTAAGTAGCACACAATATGCCGCTGCATACAAAAAACAAAAGAAATAAAAAATTATTCAAAGAATGTAAAAAACCAAGAAATACACTCCGATAGAATAGAATTAAACAAGGAATCCATTTTAGTCCACTTTCTCAAGGGCTATAGACGATATGGATTCAAATTACTTGGGAATGTTTCTGTAAGCAACTTGAGTTTCGTCTGAAAAAAACTTCTCATAGCCCGAGCTTTCCCACTCGAACAAGACAAGTACTACCGACAAAAGAATTTTTTAAAAAGAGCAAACAAACATTATACCATTAAGAAGATTGATTTAAAAAAATTAAAGAAAATTTATTAGCCATCAGCTAGGAATACCATCATAAAAATATATCAATGTATTATTACAACCGTATTTTCTTTCGTTGCCATCTGATTTTTTTGAATCAGGTTTTTAAAACTCTTTCTGCTTTATTTGGTGAATTTCTTATTTGACAGAGTTGATGGAGTTTCTGGTGCAAAAACTATTCTTGTCTATGCCGCTCCAAAAATGTAGTGTGGGATAGTTTCGGTTTAGATGCGAGTTAAAAATCTCTGTCATATGTCACGACTGGTAAGTTTATATAACTTACAGAAAAATCTTAAACCTATCAGCAAGAAAATTATGACTGAAAAACATGCCGAAATAAATTAATCAGATCAAATATTATAACCCAGTAGCACCGCAGTGGCCTAGTGGTAAGGTCTCGGCTTCGAGGACGGAGTGTTTCAGGTTCGCAACCAGATTCCGCTGAAGATCCGCCATGTATGTGGGCCTGCTGCAAGTTAAATTTGACGTGCGTGTCAAAAATCTTACGCTGGTGAGGTACGGAAGTTTGGAGAGGGTGCGACCGCTCAGGTGTTGTCCTCGTCTTTTGACCGCGGTTAAAAATTAGGAGGTCCGTCCTAAAATAACCCTCGTGTTGCTTCGAAATAGGGCGTAGTGAAATTAAAAACTAAGTATAACCTAATGATTTTTAAGAAAGTACTAAACGTTTTCACCGCCCTGTGGGCGTGTTCGCGGATAGCACCCACTTTGCTCAGCACTGCCCCTGTCTCCTAGCTGCTGCGAGGCTGTCAGCCACTAATTTTTCAGTTTCAAATACTCCATGAAGATCAGTGGAACAGACCATAAAAACATAGTAGATTTCATTTTCTTTATAGACAACAGATTCCTTTAAAATTGTAAAATCTTTCAATAAACCTCATCTAGTTGTAATGTTTTGTATAACTTTCTCATGAATTTCGGCATGAAAGTCTTGAGATCCATAAATGCAGAATCATATCTCTCTAAATAAACAGTTTCCATCACCTACAATAGATATTTTACAATATATTTGACACGCCACTGTTGGGATCTATATATTTAAAATAATATGGTAAAACTTTCAGACAGTTCGCCAGCCCCAACAACTCGACGGATTTCGATAATTTTTATTTCATGTGAAAGCTTATGACGTCTAAATATGTCATCAAGGGTCGCCTGCCCCCACCCCCCATTTTAGGACAAAATTGAAAAAAACATTTCTCCACCATACATTCTCTATATGTTTTTTCGATGTCGTTCGAAAATGAGGGTTGGTGGGGGGCAGACAACCTTTTATAACATATCTAAACGTCAGAAGCTTTCATATGAAATAAAAATTGCCGAAATCTCTCGGTGTGGTTCTGGTTGGCGAACTGTCTAAAGGTTTTTCCCAATAGAGAATGTATGGTGGAGAAATGTTTTTTCGATTTCGTTCGAAAATGGGGGAGGGCAGACAACTCTTGATGACATACCTGGACGTCATAAGCTTTCATATGAAATAACAATTATCGACACCCGTCTGGTGGTTGGAGCTGGCGAATTGTCTGAAGAATTTACCATATTATTTTAAATATATAGATATAGTTGAGGATGGATAACTTTAAGAAAGATGTATTTTAGAAGGTAGAGTACTGGTATAATGAAAGCAGCGCATGCGTTGTTGATTAAAATGTCGACGTTTGAATAGAATGTAGAGAAATAACAGTAAGCATTGGCTTACTGTTCAAAGAGGGACGGGTTCCTCCAACAACAAATGCCTATCCAGGTTTCTGAAACTCTTTCTGCATTGTTTGCTACTTTCCTAGTTTAACCATTTAAAAACTCCCGAAACCTAAATAATTCATAACTGTAATGCCTTTTATTACTAGAAAATGTTTCTGTAATGTTGGAGAGGACAACTAGAGATGTGGTACATAAATGCGCAGAGACTTCTTGGAATTACAGTAGTCGCCGCTTGTAGTGATGACGGATGTGACGATCAATCGGTTGAACTGCCATTGAAAGAGCATTTGTAGGGAGAACCTGGGCGTTATGCCTATAATCTCCAATCAGGAGCTTCTGCTTCTAAAGTTACATGACACACTGCAACTCACCTAATAAATACTGTGTGTAGTTGGTTACCGGTGGAACTGATCAACGCAGCATGGGGCTGATCTCCCATATCTAAACACATAGAAAATCCGCCGTTTCTAACAATCAACAGTTCGCTTTTAGTGATCAGCATCGATGATATGACACCTCAGAATATGAAAACAATGACTACGAATAGGGGCCATAAGAGGAATCGCCATCAGCCCAAGAAACTCTGCCGGCCCATCGTTCTTTAAGATCAGTCCAATATACACCGTGTTGAATCCTTTGATGGGCATTATTCATATGAACAGTTTATCCGACGATTGATTGAAAACTATAAATAATATCACGACGTCGATAACTACGAGGGTCAGTCAAAAAGTTAGTTGCACTATTTCAGAAAACAAATTCAAGATCATACCATGCTGTTTTGATCTACAATTGATTTATTGGAACTATAATCTTAATTTGTAAGGGTTCGATTTATTGAATTTGGCTATATATTTATATAGGTTATATTGATTTGAGTTTACAATTTTAAATCGATTTGAACTGAATAATTAATAATGATATAGTAGCGCAATAAAGAAAATTATAGTAGCCGTCTTAATGATGTAATAAGTGAAAGCAGACCATGCAATTGATAGGTCCTTGAAAATAGCTCTCTTGTTGAGGTAAGAGAAAACGAGAAGTCTGATTTGAACAACAAAACATTTAGCGTTTAGTATCACATATAGCGTATCTTTGTCGAATCAGCTGTAACAGAATAATAGTGAGGGAATGTTTGCGGTGTGGAGTACTAGAATGGGTTGTTTTGATCGGTAGATTGACCTCAGGACGGCCCCTGGGTGAACCTGCCACCGTAGTGATGAATTGGTGTACATGACTTGACCTTCACGGAACGAGAAGTTAGTGAAATGCGCAATCACGAGCTACCTATGCGTTTAGCATATTTGAATTGAATGAAACACCTGTTCCGACTAGTCGGGCACATGGAACACTTTTTGCTGCGCAGTGAAATGGTCTTACACAGTCGCTACGCTCTCTCACATTCAAATCACACACATCGTAGCGCACTCGGCACAAACGATGCAATACACATTGATCACTAGGACCTAGCTTTGAGATCTTGTGGTTCCTTTTTCGTAGTTGAGACACAAACATAGGGTACACACTCTTCTTTCGCACAATATGACATAGGCATTACAGACACAAAACACACCATAGCACAGAACAATTTCAGCCACATACACAGACACAAACTACTTCAGCAACACAGACACATTACTACACACACACATACATAGACACTCAGATGCAAAGATACAATACACAAACAGACAAATACATACACAAGAGACACACAAACAGATTACCGTAACACACATACACAGAGAACAATTGACTAACAGAAACACGCATCGCAACACACACGCGCGTTGCAAACCTTATATAATCAAACAATTGATCAAAACGCTCATTAGGCTAGTATTCTTTATATAATACTCTCTAGAACTTATACCTAAAAATCACCTTTTTTTAATTTACTAGAAAAATATTTATTAAAATAAGGCAATTTGTGAGTCTGTCATAATTCTATTTCTGTGAAACTAACGATACGAATACAGTCCTCAAATTTATAATGTCGTAATATAAAAAAGATTATATAATATATTAATAGTCTATTATTATTTTATGCATCTTTTACTGTTAATCCCAAGCATCTGCAAAAAAAGAACACCTGAATTGTACTTGTTTTATAATCTTAAAATTTAGTAAATAGCAGTACATTTTAATAAAAAACCACTCTCTCACACTTAGTTTGAAAACATTGAGAATGCTCTATAGCTAGATTAGTTATTTAACGTAAACAGATATTGGTCGTTAAAATTCTAACATGAATCTTATTCACGAGATAAAACTCATATAATGAATTTCATCCTGCAATTGCATTTTCTTTGTTTTGTAAAAAAGACTAAACAAGCAAAACTTTACTGGTTTATTTTATATGAAATATGCATGAGTGCTCAGGAACAAGTGGAATTTAATAAATGCTCTTGGATAGAAACTTTCCTGCAGATACAGAAGAATATCTGCTATAAAACTCACACACTCAACTAAAATATACGCCATCTCTAAATTTTTCTTCCTTTGGGAAACGTTGGATTGTTTCCGAGAGGAATGAATGACAGGCATTTCTCTTTCTGGAGGATGCAGTAGAGAAGATAAAACCGGTTAGAAACAGTTCTCGCTCTTTTGTAAGTTTTTCTAGAAGCAATTTGTTGCTCGGTCTTCGTTCAGTTAATGAACGGAGAAACTTAGATAACTCTTTCCGTGTGCCATATTTAATATTTAGGTCTTAGTATAACACTTCTTCCCGTGAGAAATATTTAATATTGAGGTTTTTCTATGTATTTACTCTGAATAAATAATTAGTTAAGGGGACGGGGTGACTCTTAAACTCGAAAAATGAGGGAAACTGAAATTACTTACTATGTCTCTGAAACAATTCAATTACAAACACATATTTTCAAACTTTATATTTATGTATTCATTTGGGAGAGTAATAAATATGGTATAATTCTTGAAGAAAATGAGATAATCAATTGGTGATGATTACGATAAAAATGTGGTCTCAAAACATTTTGGGTATCTAAGTAACTCAAACAGTCTGTATAAGAACTGAACCATAATTTATTAACATTTAAATTCTTATTTTATATAAAATTTTCAAATAAAATGTTAAAAATAGTTAAAATTTCAACTTTCTTAACCCCCTGAAAAAAAAACTTTGAGAAAATATATACAAAATTGTTGTTTCAATTTGTAGAAATAGCACAATACATGATCAGTAAAAGTTTTAGTGTATAAAATATTCAATACTTCTTGAAATATTTGATGGAATATAAAAAAAACACTTTGAAATATATACGTAAAAGATATGGTCATTTTCAATGTTTACAAGTAACAGCTTACACATTTCTTATTCATAACTTAATAATTATGGAATTTTTTTTTAACGTGTATTGTTTTTAAATTGTTCAGAAAAGATTGGGGAATAATATATATTTTTTTTCATAAAATCGAAAATTTCAGGTTTAACACACAGTCGTATTCCCCTTAAGTTATATTGTATATTGAAGAAAATAATTGTTAGGTGGATTGAAGTTAAAGTCTATGATTTTTCTTGCATAATTTCTGCACAAATAGTTAGTATTATTTCAGATGTTAACTCCCACATAGACATATATTTGTTGAAAAGCTACAGAGAAAAGAAATCTTATAACATTTTTTAAAAGTACCTTGTTTGAAATGTTATCCAAAAGAACCAACAAGTGTATTATGAAAAAAAGAAAATGGTTACCTGATAGATATTATGAATATAAAAAAAATCTTTAAAATTTCTATGAGATGCTATAATGAAAGAAAGCTGAATGGAACTTAAAATAGTTTAGAAAATTCAATAAGATGTTTCTAATAGTTTTAGTTAAATAGTTTGACGTTATTCTTTTCATATAGTCTTGCAGGTTTTATATAAGAACAAAACTAAAATCATTTGACCAGATGAAATTATAATTGTATTTATTCTTTCATATGTTTATAATTTATCTTTTTCATAATTGTGAATATTAAAAGTTAAGTTTTATATTTCATATTGTGATATTTTCTAAAAATCATTTCGAATCAGATGTCAATAGAAATCCATTTGAATGAAATCGCAATAATACTTTATTTTTCATTATACTTACCTTGGATTTTACAATGATAATCATTCAATAAAGAAGAATCGCTGAAAATCTAAAAAATAAACGCTACTGGCTAAAAAATTTTGGATAAAAAATCCAGAGAAAGATGAGATTAAAAAATACTGAAGGTATAACTTTAATTTCCCATAACTGTTTAGGGAGACAATATGCAATATGAAAACTATCGAGAATATAAATTAAAGTGTAATGATTTTAAATCATTCTCCTTTTGTGAATTACAGTAGATAAAGACAGATATAGTGATGCCGCTTGTAATGGTCACTTAAGCAAAAATGATCACTACATCCAAAAGGCCTTAAAATTAATACAAATCTATAGCTATATGAGGATCAGAGAAAACGGATCGAACAACAGTGCGTATCTCATTCAGCAATTAGAAAGAAAATTGATAAATGACAGAATTGCAAAAAAATACATGAATATTTAATTTTTTTTAACTTTCTAAAATACGTAGGTCAGGCTTAAGAGTTAGTAATTTAGTAAAAAACTCTTGAAGAAGCTGGATGGTTTGTTGATTCTCCGTGCGCAACATTGCAGACACTTATCTGCAGCGCGTGGCATAACAGTCTTAGCTTTGCTGCTAATCAGTCTTAAAGAAAGTCTTGCTAGCTCAGGTGGGTGCTAGTTTGAAATGTGGGCATTGGCCCGTTTGCTGGTAACTGCACTAATTTAGGCAGTGCGGAAACTATGATGAAAATGCAATCGCATCGATCATCATCATATCGCGTAAAAGTGTCGCAACATTTTTCGGTCGCGCCGATGTTGACGAGCTCTTACCGCAAGAAGACCATCAACTTGACAAATATGAGATCATCATCGTATCCGTAAATGTCCAGCATTTTCGAGTCGCGCCATGTTGATACTCTTACCGCAAGGAAGACCATCAACTTCGACAAATGCTGAGATACATCGCACGCGTAAAGTGTCTCAACATTTTCGGTCGCGCGATGTGACGACTCTTACCGGCAAGACCATCAATTCCGCTACAAATGCTGAGATCATCATCATATCGTGAAAGTGCTCTCAACATTTTCGGGTCGCGCCGATGTTGATGACCTTACTCCAAGGAAGACCCATCATCCCGACAAAGGAAAATCATCGTATCGCATTTTGCGCCATAATCTTCAGGACCTATTAATCTGAGATCAGTTGCTCAGGAATAAGCGACTTTGCTACAACAGAAGACGAAATCGCAAATGAGTGATATTTTCACATGAAAGTTAATTTGTGCCTCGATGATTGTGCCCTGCATCTATTCACGCAAGTCCTCAAAGCCCAAAAATGTACATGTATACTGGACGGAAATTCTTCACAGAGAACATAAAGAAGAAACTTGCGCCTTCACCTTTGACAAATGTTTAAATAAAGGAGGTGATTTCGTGAAAGGTAGATTTTCTATAGAGACATACAGACAGAATTATAAAATTTT
>BGPR01015379.1:0-15371 GCA_013235015.1 Araneus ventricosus
CTCTTAAAATATATTTTTATTCTTTTGTTTTTATTGTTCTTTAAATATTGGAAGAATCGAGTATGTCAATTAAGCTTCTCTATTTTTAGCTTTGTACAACATTCTTTAGATCCTTTTTTACATTTTAATGCTTTTTTTTCTAACTTCCCAAAACCGGCATTTCTTTAACGCGCTAACGACGCTGCTGGGTTCCCAGTTTCATTGCTGTGATTTTTATCATTTAATTAAATAAATATTTTAATTCTCTATCAAATTTTGAACTAATTTAATTTAATAACTAAATTTAATTGAATAACTAGACTAATTTAATTTATTAACTGGAATTTATTAATAAAAACTGCGTTTTATAGATTACATATTATTTTTTTTACTAGTTTTATTAATATTTTTCGATAATAAACACCTTGTGTAAGTCAGTAGTATTAACCTAATATCTGAATTTCGCGTATATACGAATTGTCAAAAGAATTTAAATACTCTTTGCACGTAGGGTCAAGTATCCCTAGCTTAGGGTCAAGTATCAAGTAGGAAATTCATGAAATATATTTATTTATGATGAAATGAGATATCAGTTTATCAGTTAAGTACACTTAGCCTTCTTAAAAACAAATCTTTTCATGATAATAAATATTCAAATATTCGAGAAATATAACAAAAAGTAAAAGTAGGGTCCAGTAGGGCCGCGAATTCACTCGTACATGAACGCAGGGTTATTTCAAAAGCCGCGAATTCACTCGTACATGAATGCAGGGTTATTTCAAAAGCCGCGAATTCACTCGTACATGAATGCAGGGTTATTTCAAAAGCCGCGAATTCACTCGCACATGAATGCAGGGTTATTTCAAAAGCCGCGAATTCACTCGTACATGAATGTAGGGTTATTTCAAAAGCCGCAACTTCAGTCACTGTGAATTTAACTCCTTCAGTTCCTCGTCCTTTGACTCTTCCCGCTCAAGGCGGCAAGAAAGAACTCCTTCCAGAGCTTTAAATAATATTACCGCGGGGAAAACTCAGACGAAAAAGGATCTTTGCGCAAAAATGCGCTGTTTGCTTTTCTGGGAATCGCTTTATTTTAGCAGCAGAACGCTCTGGCTCAATATTTGCTCTCTTTCGACACACACGTGCTCCCCCCCCCCTCCCACACCCTCCCCCCTCCGCTGAGGGACGGGGTGGGGGGATAAAAGAAAGCCGCCTACTCGGTCGGCCCGGGTTTGTAATAATTGCATTTCGCGTCGTTTAGTCGGATGTGCTGTGCCTCTTTAATAATGGTGGCACCGGCGGTGTATGGTCCCACATAGAATCCCTCACAGGCCAATGTCCTCACTGACTGATTAAGGAAATTTCGTTCGAAAATTCCACATTCTAGCACAAAAGGGGGAATGGTGAGGTGATGAAAAGGGGGAATCCAGGATTTGGGACTGGGGAGGCTGAGGTCATACAAATTTTTTATTGTCATGACGAATGTCGAGCCTCGTGGCTTATGTAAACCAAAACACTTTAACTTCACAGACTTTACTCACCTGTCAATAAGAATCATAAAGAACACTACAATACTTTCGATAATTTAATAAAAATTACGGTGAAATAACTAGCCAAAAATGTTTTCGACCGCATCAACCTACAAGTACGAGTGGAATGACTACAAAAGTGGGAAAATTTTCAAGCCTGTCATGCCAGAAAAAAATGCTGTCACATTTTTATTTGATTTTTTTTTTAAAAAAAAGGGAGATTGAAAACAGTTGTAGTGATTTTAAATAAAATCAAGAATTCTGGTTTAGCTCGGGGGGGGGGGGGGGGCAGCAACATAGCCCTCCCCCCGGATTCGGCACTGATCGGCGTTGTACAGTCATACAGAGAATCTGCTGTAGGCCAGTTAATCTCTGACTGATTACGAAACTTTCGCCCGAAAAATCATGTCTGAACCGCATAAAGGGAGGGGAAGGGGAGTTGTCGCGGATAATTGATGTTCTGACGTCATCTCTGCCCAAACAGCAGCGAGCTTACGCTGTTCCACGCGCCCGCTATAGAAGTTTTGCATTTTTTTCTATATTTTCCGACTATCGCATCGGATAAAACAATGTCGAAAAGATACAAGTATCGTATTGTTCCTAAATTACATCTGTAACTGCACCCGATACATTATTTATCAATGCACCAAATAAATGATGTTCTCCGCAAAAAGTGACATAAAGCGATGAAGAGAGACGATAAAGTTAATCCAAAATTATCTGTAAGCAGCCTTCGCCATGTCTGTTGAAATCATTTTGATTTGCGTAATTAATATATATTATATATATTAAGAATGTATATCAGGAAGCACAGTAAAAAATAGTCTTGAATTCAATATCTGTTTTGTTTTGAATATAAGTATAATGTGAGATTAGCAGCAAAAAATAAATAGTTATTTATAAGGTAAATAGTTAAATTTAAGTAGTTATTTTCTCATGTATTATCCTCCTTTTCTTTGATTACATGGAATTTATATTTTAAGAAACAAAATGTTTCCCCATACCAATATCAGGAACCACTGCAAAATGAACTTTGAATTCAATATCTGTTTTGTTTTGAATATAAGTATAAGGTGTGGTTAGAGGCAAAAAAGAAATAGATATTTTAAGGCATAATTAATAATAATAAAATTTAATTAATTTTTTCCCCTCTATTCCCCCTGCTTTTTTGTATTTTAACCCTTTGAGGGGCGTTTGGACAGACGCTGTCCAACCTTCTTAAAGATTTTTCTTAAAAACTTGCTCTTGTTATTTTGCTGCATAAATTATTTTCAATAGTTATTGGAATGTTTCATATATATATTTAATTAAGTACCATTGAAAATTAATTAGAATATTTTAAAAATAAGTTTAAAATTATGACTTTTTTGATAATGAAATTCATTTCCATTTGTAGTGCAAGGAAATATTTCGAAGAATTAATTTTTGATGCGAAATCAATTATTTAGATTCAATGCATATATTCAAATCAAAATCAGTCTTCAAAAATTCAATCTTTGTCCAGTCGTCTTTGGTCTTGTTTGAATATTATTATAAATTTATATAGGTTTCTTTATATAATTTATTTTAACCGGTTACTATATTAATTACTAATAACTGGTATCTTAAAATTAATACATGTACAAAGAAAATAATTTATGTACTTCATAGCATAGTAAAATAAAACTATATAAAATAAAATTAATTTTTCAAAGGCCCACATATCGTTCCCGCTATTTCTGTGTACCTTTCACCCTCAATATTTAAATAAATAAATTTTTATGTAAAATTTCACTTGTATATTTGAAATTAGAATGATTTTTTTCTATAAATACGGATTGCTTTCACGCACCATTGCGTTTAGTCGGAGATACTGTGTGTAATGATGGTGGCACTGGCGCTGCATGATCGCACACCGAATCTATTATAGATACGGTTGCCATAATTTTTACTTTCTCGTATACGAAGTATACAAAGAGAAAGTATTGTAATCGTCAAAAGATTCGAACTCGAGATTTTGACGAATCTCCACGTTTCAGACCTCCCCCAGTCCGAAAAACACAATTTTGGAATTATGTCTGTCTGTGAACACGATAACTCGAAAACTATTAGAGCTACGGCGATGAAATTTGGTATGTGGTCTTTAAACATAATTTGTAGGTTTCTATCACATTTTGGACAAAATCCGTCTACGGGAAGTCTGTCTGTCTGTATGTCCGAAGTCATGCGAACACTATAACTCAAGAACTTGAATAGCTAGATGGATAAAATTTAGTACACAGTTTTATCCTCATGAATGTAGGTCCGTATAAAATTTTGGGCCAAATCCGTCAAAGGGTTGACTGTCTGCCGGCCAGTATAATTTACTTTTGAA
Organism: Araneus ventricosus; assembly: GCA_013235015.1. Lineage (NCBI taxonomy): Eukaryota > Metazoa > Arthropoda > Arachnida > Araneae > Araneidae > Araneus > Araneus ventricosus. Next base: position 3,862 of record BGPR01015379.1, read on the forward strand.
AAGAATCCGTATCTCCACGCGCATGCGTACTGGAAGAAATCTTCTGTGCACGCGAAAGCTATGGAGCGAATTACATCAGTTTGTCCTTGAGCCGGTAAGAGCGGAAAATCGGTACGCATCTCTTTGAATTTGATTCTTTACCTAGATATTTTTCAATCACTCTAATGAAAAACCTTCTGACAGTCATTGGATTCTGGGTAACAATAGGTTCGAATTTTTTTAGCCACGCGGGGGAAGGAGAAACGGCATCTTTTGGGGGAAGTATACGAGAAAGTTTAGTTGAGAACACTAACGCTGGTTTAGTTGAAATCTAAACACACTAGACGGGCGTTGAAAGGTCTGGGGGGGGGATTCAAAGCCTAGTTTAAAATTCTAATAGCTTCTTACCAAAGACCCTTTTTCATTAAAACTAGCTCAAAAATTTGAGGAAGCGAAAGAAATGAAGACGTCAAAATGCAATGCAAAAAGAACATGCAATTGTTATTAATGTTCGGTAAATCGAAATTACATTTTAAAAAAAGACAGAATTAAATAAGACTGACGAAACTTTTAATTTTTAGCTTGCGTTGGACCCTGGATAAAGAAGTTCATCCACTTTCTCATCAACAATGGATATAAAAAGAGTGAACCAGCGGGAGTGGTCTCCCCTAAACTTTCTCGTATACTTTCTAAGTGGAGATTCGTTAAAATCTCGAGTTCGAATTTTTTTGACGATTACAATACTTTCTCTTTGTATACTTCGTATACGAGAAAGTGAAACAAACCTGAAATCAAATATCTGTTGCCACGTTTCAAAAAAATTTTACTTTGAAGCATGTGCGATAATTATATAAAGCGAAAATTCGGCTTTGGAATTGAATTCCCAAGAACACAATTTATACTACCACAAACGTAACATTTGCAAAAGCGCGTGAATAAAGGATTTGCTGAAATAATGAGATCGGTTTGAATTTTATTTACAACAATAAAAAAATTGTTGCAATTCACGTTTGAAACATCATTTATTGTTCTAAATAAAATTTACAACAATAACAGATTGCTACCAGTACGCATGCGCATGAGAATCGGATTAAAAGAAATTGAATATGCAATTTGAACGCCTCTTTTTGACGGATTTGGCCCATAATTTTATACGGACCTACATTCATGACGATAAAACAGTGTACCAAATTTTATCCATCGAGCTATTCAAGTTTTTGAGTTATAGTGTTCGCATGACCGCGGACATACAGACAGACTTCCTCTTGACGGATTTTGTCCAAAATTTGATAGAAACCTAGAAATTATGTGTAAAGATCACATACCAATTTTCATCCCTATATCTCTAATAGTTTTCGAGTTATCGTGTTCACAGACGCACAGACAGACACAATTCCAATTGTGTTTTTCGGACTCAGGGAGGTCTAAAACATGGAGATTCGTCAACATCTCGAGTTGTAATTTTTTGACGATTACAATACTTTCTCTTTGTATACTTTGTAGACGAGAAAGTAAAAACGGATTCAGCTTTCGATTCAGATATTTTTTATTACAACTATTTCTCTCTCGCGCCGCTTCCACTGGCGCAAAGCCGGATTAAATTCCATTGCAAAATCAGACAGTTCACGTGCCTTTTTCTAACAATTTGTGTAACTTCTTGTAAGTTAAATGTGCTTCGCTGTCTCTATTTCCAGTGTTAGAAGATCATCCACTTCTTTATTCGACATTTCTCGATCATCATTCTTAATTAATTCTTTGGCACTTTCCTTTCCGCCACTCTCTTTTGCAGTTTATACGACTTCCATTTCGTCGCCTAACAAGCAACACCGCCTATATCAAATTTTTGAAATTTCAAAGAGGAAGGAAATGCTCAATTTTTTGGAACCATTAACGAATATTTTTGAATTTTTCTTTTTCGCATATGGTAGGAACATGCAGTCGTATGAACGACGAAAGTTCATACAACAAGTCAAACGAATTGAATTTCATTACAATAATGAAAAGCATAATTTTAAATTAAGCTTTAAATTATCAGGAAAAATAAAGTTTTTATCTAAAAACCGGTCATTTGACCGGTTACAGTACGATAGGTATATATTTAAGTGTAGGATTTAAACGTATTATTACGTATACGTTACGTATCGTACTAGTTACTTTCTCGTATACGAAGTATACAAAGAGAAAGCACTGTAATCGTCAAAAAAATTCGAACTCGAGATTTTGACGAATCTCCACGTTTTAGACCTTCCCGAGTCCGAAAAACACAACTTTCGAATTATGTATGTCTGTGAACACGATAACTAGGAAACTATTAGAGCTACGGGGATGAAATTTGGTATGTGATCTTTACACATAATTTGTAGGTTTCTTTCGAATTTTGGATAAAATCCGTCTACAGGAAGTCTGTCTGTCCACGTTCATGTGAGCACTATAACTCAAAAACTGGAATAGCAAGACAGATAAAATTTGGTACACAGTTTTATCATCAGGAATGTAGGTCCGTATAAAAGTTTGGGCCAATTCCGCCAACGGGTTGACTGTCTGTCGGTCTGTAAATTTACTTTTGAAAAGAATCCGTCGTCTCCACGCGCATGAGTACTGGAAGCAATCTTCTGTGCATGATATTAAGCGTCTTTTAAGACGGACTCCTGCTTGGAGTTTTTTTCTTCCCTTTTGTTCTTTTTTCCTTTTCTGTTTGTCGGACTGTATAATCTCATGTTTGTAAACGCTATAACTCTTTAAGATAACGACTTAGATAAATGAAATTTGCTATGTGGCCTTCTAATCTTAATTGTAGATTTGTGTCCAATTTTTGTTTCAATCGGTTAAAAAAATGGCGTTCAAATTGCATATAAAATTTTCTTACTATGACTCAAGGTCATTTTTAGTCTTTCCGAGCACTTCGTGATACTCGTGACCTTGACGCGCGCTGAAAGAAACTAGTGGGCTAGCATTCTGGGTTACAGCAGCTCGAATTTTTCATCCACGCGGAGGGAGGGGAATACACACCTTTTGGGGAAGTAAACGAGAAAGTTTAGGGGAGACCACTCCCGCTGGTTTTAGACTGTACCTACTCTTCCAGTTTTGCATATATGATGGTTTTTCCGGAATTTCACTTTTTCCATTCATTCTGGATAATCGAGAGTACATACGAGTGTATAGGCTGCTGGACTTGCTCATGTGGAAGAGTTTGCTTTGCCCTGAAAAACAGGAGTAATCGCCAAAAGGGAATCGAATTGACTCCCATTAATCCCTGAACTGGTCTGCCCGTGCGCCGTACGTACGTCGAATTAGTACAATTTTAAACTTAAAATCTAAAACAAAGCTTTTGAAGCACTCCCCGGGAATAATATTATCTTCCTCTTGTTTCTCTTTCTGAAAATCGACAAACGGATTGTAGATTGCAGGTTGTACCAATTTCGTAAATCGTAGATTTTCTTCTGTTTTCGAAATGACGTCAGCTTTTTTGAATATGATTGATCTTTCCTAATGCAACCAAATCTCTCTCTCTCGCCACATTCGCTGGCGTAAATCCGGACATTTTGAAGATCCGGACCCTACATTCCGGTAACCCTACATTTACGGAACATGATTCCGAAAGTTTGCCCTCCCTGCTAGGAACACTGATTGTCCTTTGAGTTCGAACTGCTTGCTTTATGAATCGCAATACATTTCAACCTGAACGAGAAAGCTTTCCTGTCACTCTCCAGTTGTCCTACAACTTAATCCTGAATGATTTGCACTTCATACTCGCCCCAGCGGGTGCAGCGTGGAAAGAATCGGCCCCGCCTCGTATCTGGGGCAACTTCCACACTCCGACATGACAGGTGGTAAATTATGGCCTTCTTCAGGGTGGCAATCTGGGTGACCTTGAAAGGAACTCTCTCCCCTTCCATTAGAGCAGTTTCCATTTTCAGCTTTCACCAATAAATAACTCACGATATTTGTATTTGTGTCAATACAGGAATTCCTTACAGTTAAGCCTATAATCGGGTCCGTCTTATCTATTGGGCTAATTGGGCGCCATTCGTCCAACGCCGCCTACAAATTTAATATACAGTCGGACCTCTATTTTGCGAACTTCTTCTTGGAACCAAGAACATATTGCGAATTTCTTCGTAAAATAACCTCCAAATAGCGAAGTGCATTCTCTATTTAACGAACTTTTTCTTGTGATCCAATATTTTTTTCTCTCCATTTCTCAAAATATTTCTAAACATTTCAAACTTATTCTTTCTTTTAACACATTTTATGGTGATCGATGACCTTGAAGCTGGAAAATGTCAAAGCGAAGTGCTTGAGCATGAGAGAAAAAAAAATTAAATTCATCATGAGATGGATAATGGCGTGAAAAAAAGGATATTGCCTTAAAATTTGGTATTCTTCCAAACAGTTTATCAACCATAATAAAAAATTCGTGATAAGATACAAAATTATGAATCATCGAGTTCTTGTTCAAAACGTTTAAAAGCACGTGTCTATGAAGATGTGGGTGAGGCAGTTTTGAAGTGGACAGTGTGAAAAATAAAAACAATACAGCAATGAATTGCGATGAAGACGAAGATGGAAGTAATCATGATGCAGAAATCAACAAACCTTTCGTATGATGAAATGCTAAAATTCATTAATTTTAATATAAAATTATTTCTTTTAAATTGAAAATACAGTGTATTCCCGGACAATGTCTTGTTTTATTCTTGTTTTCCTTGCAAATTTCTTTCTGATGGGTAAAATATATAAAACAAATAGATATTAATTTACAAAATAAAGGTTTGATTAATTACTTTTCTAATAATATTTAGTGTTTATGAATTTAAAATCTGTTTTAAAGTATTTTAAAAGGTGAATCTCTATTTAACGAATTTTCCATATAACGAACTTTTTTTCGGGATTTAGCGACTTCGTTAAATAGAGGTCCGACTGTATACTGATTGTATTTTCATTTTGGACCAAAAAATATATTTAATTATAATTTTAAATATAAAAAAGGCTCCTTTTTTTCCAAATTGTAAGGCATTCATCAGAGATCAGGTGCTTTTTTTTTCTCCTCAATTATTTTATTAGGTTTAACTGTTCAGTGCTATTCAACTTAGGATAATGGCACACCTCGTACAGGCGAACTGTCACTAACCGTAACAAAACTTCTTTGGAAGTCTGTGTTTACGCGCAACGAGATTACGAACTAAAGCATCGCTGGTCAGAAAGATAAAAGGCAAATTTTTCCTAAAGCGCTGGTTATATATAGCTAGTGCCTCGGGACTTTCGAGATAAGCAGTTGGGTTATCTTTAACTCTGAGAGCCATTCATTTTCGTCTTTGGGAGTGTAAAGCAGCGAAACTATCATAAATTGAGTTGGGTTCCGAAACATAGGGGAAATGACGCTGTCCTCTCTTTCGCAGCCCGAGGTTATAGTTTTACTTTTGTGCGATATTTCATTTCGAATTCAGGGGGAAAAGATAGTCACGGCTACTTATTGGACAATGCGCAGTTCAGATGTAATCACTTCAGTCGTCCATTACTTGTCGAAAATTACTTGCCGATAACTTTTCGGCAAATAATGGACCGAAAAATGCCTAGTAGTGTAAGCGTCTCCTGGTCTCAAATTTTGAATCCAAACCAATGTTAACCTTCCAGCGGATGTGTCAGAGATACAGCAAAGAAGAATTTCGTCTGATGTCTTTTCATCAGACGGTGGAACGAACGCAGGACCCTGTCTACTTTTCCAGTCCCTTTCGATGAACTGTTAGTCATCGTTTGGAATTGGAGGCGTCAACGGGACGTCGCGAATCTTCTATTTGTATTTCAGAGAAACGCGCTCCCGTTGCAATGAAATGAAACTGACTTCTTGCTCTTTATATCTAAATTTCAATTGTTTTTTTTTACTCCCATATTGTTTTTATAGCTTTATATTACAAATGTAAATACAGTATACTCTCATTTATCCGTGCGCGGATTATCCGGTTTGCGGATTATCCGTGTTCATTCCGGACCCACAAAAAAATTTAAAGAGAAACATTTTCACTCTTTCATGCATGTAAAATCGATGTTGATGTTCGATCGATAGATTAATTCCGTGAAACTAATGAGTCATGATGGCAGAGGCTAAAGAATAGCTTTTTTTTCCTTCCTCCACGTGCAATCTATACCGGTTCGACCCCTAACTTTCCGAGAAATGTGTCATCCACTTTCTGCTAGCTCATTCTCGTACGAACACGCATCTCCCTGACAAGTCATTCTTTAGCTTCTTCGTCTTCTCTCACTTTCGCACGTCTTCCTTTAGTTTTTGCGTCTTCTTTATCGTCAGTTAGTAGCGTGAAATTTTATACTGGTAAAAATGAGTGGTGTGAAACGAAAACGAAACGTTTTAAATGTTAAACAAAAATTAGAAATCCTTCAAAAACTTGATAAGGGAGAATCAGCTCGTACTGATGCAGAAGATGTACTAAATGAAGGAAATACAATTTCTCATTCTGTTGCTCTACAATCTGCGGAAACTTTGTTAGATTATATGGAACAAAGAGGATTTGATTACTGTGACATTACTGCGGTTCGTAAAATATGTGTCGATATATGACAATAGATGAACGAAGAGCAGAAGCAAAGACGCATAGCAGATTTTTTAAAGCATTAAATGTTAAAAGGAAAATTCCTAGTTTGAAGTTATACAGCATGCAAATGTAAGTAATTTTTATATTTTTGCACTGATGTTAATTTTTTCTTTAATAAAAAGGAGTTTTCGGATTATCCGTGTTTTTCTATTGCCCGTGCGATTCCTCCGGATGATTAACCCGGATAATCGGGAGTGCACTGTATTTCAGTGGGAATATTGGCAATTTCAGTTATTTCTAAAGATAAATATTTTTTATTTCCACGTCATTCAGCTAATTCTTTGGTCATTTTATATTGTTCTTGTGTTTGATGGTTTCATTGTTTCCATTCCTTTTTAAATAAAAGTTGTTTAAAATAATTGTATTTATTAATCCTTACCCAAGTGGAACCTAATTTTAACAATTACTCTCTTCAAAATTGATATTTTGCGATAGCGTGTCTCTGCGCTACGTTTCGTGGTGGTATAGAGGGCGCTCCTTCTGGAAAGTATTTTAGTAGACGAGGAGGTTCACTTATTTCATTTTCACGTCATTCAGCTAGTTCTTACTGCGCATGGCTAAGCTGCCAACGTCCATGAGAGTTGACTACTACGTATAGTTTAGACTAGGGATGGCGGTTTTTCCAAAAAAATACCCGGTTTTTGAAAAACAGGTTTTCGGTTGTTTTTTTTTAAAGCAACGTTTGTGGATAGAACATTTTATTATTAATAACATACAATAAGTAGGTATTAATACAATAATTAATTAATGTAATAAGTAATGATTATAAATAAGTAATTAATACAATATATAATAATAATAAATGGGTAATTATTGCAATAAGCAAGTATTATAGACAAAATCTTTTATTAACATTGTTTCCGCAAGAAATTAATTCATTGGACAATTTTTATCATCTAATCTGCTCATAAAGACTCTTTCAGCAATGAGTTGATCCGCGAGTCGACACCTCTCATCGGAACTAACATCATTCAACGCAGATACTAATCTTTCGGACGCCACAGAATTTCCGACTCTAGATAAATATTTTTATCTACAAAAAACAGACGCCGTTTGCAGACAAGAATTTTTTATTATTATAGTCCTTGTAGGAAATAAATCCATTGGCCAATATTTATCTAATCATAAAGACTCTTTCAGTCATCCGCCAACCAACATACGTCTCGAGGAAGCGGTTGTCGGCGATTGGCCTAATATAATGAAATTCGAAGCTTTATGACTTAGTTTGTAGGTAAATTTTAGTCTAGTCGAAACTAAAATCGAGCCTATCTTGCGATCCTTTCCCCCCCCCGGGGGGGGGGGGGGAGGGGGAGGAAAAAAAGGGGGTGTGAGCCGGGGCAAGAAAAACCCGGTTAACCGAAAGAAGAAAAAAAACCGGTCCGATTCCCATCCCTAGTTTAGACGATTTGCTCGTTTTTGAACATAATGCAGTAGTTTCACCGAGTTTTCTTCCTAAGTCAGTTCAAATAACAGTTATAATGATCAAAATTTACCAAAGATATTAACTATAAATTAATTAGTCAAAAATTAATTTAAACTTAATTAAAAACTCTTAGTATTATATAAAGGTGTATTGTCATCGTTCTCTGTTTAAATCTTCTGTTTCTTATCTATAATTTTTACATTTTAATTTATATTTCTATTATTTATTAGTTCAAATAGGTGATTATTATGTTTGGATAAGCTCTGCTTTTTGTTAATATTACTCTTCATACTGTTCATTCATTACTTGTATTGAAGTTCCTTAGTTTCTAGCCTAGCCTTAGAGTAGTTCTTTGTTAACCTCTGCACTCGGGGCAGAACGGAAAGGGGCAGAACGGAAAGGGGCAGAACGGAAAGGGCCAGAACGGAAAGGGCCAGAACGGCACCCGGTTCCGTTTTAGTGCCATTTGCCAATTGCCGGAGTAGAAAGTGCTGAGTATTCTTATACTTAATATTTTATTTATTTATTTAAAGAAAAGCACACTACAGAGAAAACTCCATTTACAGTGTGCTGACAAACACACAAAGAACAAAAGTCACAATGAGCAAATAAAAAAGAATATGCCTTAGAAAGCAAAAAGTAGACCACAGGGAATACATAAAATCATAAAACTTATGCAAACGTATATATAATTAAAAACGAAAACACATAATCGCAAAACTTTAAGTCACACTGTGACACCAAAAGCCGTATTTTTGAAAAAATTTCAAGTTCATTTCCAAAAGGCACACACTTGAGATTAAAAAAAAAAAATGCAACACTTAAGATAAAAATAAATCAAACACGGCGCCAAAAAACTGGTGGAATACATAAGAACACGGAAAATCAAATAGCGTAAAAACCTAAAATGTTGTAGAAAGGCAAAATAAAACGTATCGTGTATTTAAAAAATGCAAACATTTCGACTTAAAAGCACCGAGAGACATATTAAAAATGTGAAGTTCATCAGAGCACGTGTTAAAAATTTTATAAAACCAATATAACGAGAACCTGTTAATATAATTAAATTTTAAATCTAAATTTGGAAAGGAACTCTTAAAAATCTGTCTGGCACAGCGAAATCTATTGAGCTCATTATATCATTACAATCAATTGAAGCATTAATAACTTTGTAAAAAATATATCTTATAATATATTGAATAGTCATAAGAAAACAATCCTTAGGAATTTTCAAAGAGTGTACATGAAATCGGGTTCCGTTTTTCCCAGCCAAAACGGATCATTTGACAAAGTGTACTAAATCGTGACTAACAATCTTTGTGCCGATTATAGATTAGTTTTTAAATTCATTATGTGTGACCAAATAAATAATATTTTATAACGTTACAATTGCAAATTTCTCTGAGTATTATTTACCATTTTACAGCCCTCCAAACCTTAAGTATTTCATATTGATCCGGGTTCCCCTACCTCCAAGTTATTTTATCTATAGAATCCGAACCAGCCAAAACACTAAATTATGTGGATATTATCAGCGAATTTGCTATGGAACCTGTAGGAAAATGAAACAAAAGTCGTACATCGTTACCTCTTTTCCAGTAATTTGCAAATTATATTTTATAAATTTAAGAAGCAATTCTCTTTGTTACGTGATATGTTAAGGGTTTTTTGTGTGGTTGAGAAGTTAATTTTATAAACATTACTTAAATGCATATCATTTTAATATATTCCTTAAGTCCTTACTGTACCTAATTGTGGAATGCCATAAATTCTTTTGTTATATGAAATTTGTTTCAAGGTCCCACAAGTCGACTTTGCGCCGAGCACCTCTTTTGGTTGGACCGGCCCTGTTAGTAGACGTACTCCCGACAGATTGCTCATTTTTACTTTCTTGTATACGAAGTATACAAAGAGAAAGTATTATAATCGCCAAAAAATTCGAACTCGAGATGTTGACGAATCTCCACGTTTTAGACCTCCCCGAGTCCGAAAAACACAATTTTGGAATTATGTCTGTCTGTCTGTGAACACGATAACTCGAAAACTATTAGAGCACGGGGATGAAATTTGGTATGTGGTCTTTAAACATAATTTGTAGGTTTCTATCAAATTTTGGACAAAATCCGTCCACGGGAAGTCTGTCTGTCTGTTTGTTCGAGTTCATGCGAACACTATAACTCAAAAACTTGAATAGCTAGATGGATAAAATTTGGTGCACAGTTTTATCGTCAAGAATGTAGGTCCGTATAAAATTTTGGGCCAAATCGGTCAAAAAGTTGACTATCTGTCGGTCTGTATAAGCGGATTCGTTGGAGAAGCGATATCTCCTCGCGCATGCGTGCTGGACGCAATCTTCTGTGCACGATATTTATTGACTCCTGCTTGGCGCTTTTTTTTCATCCGATTCTCCATGCGCATGCGTCCTGGTAGCAATTTGTGCACGCGGAAGGATTAAGTGAGTTTGTCCTTGAGCCAGCAAGAGTAGAAATCGGTACGCAGTTAATCGGAATGCATCACTTTGGAATTGATTCTTTACCTAAATATTTTCTGATAGTCATTGGATCCTGGGTTACAATAGGTTCGATTTTTTTTTATCCACGCGGGGGGAGGGAAAACAGCACCTTTTTCGAGAAGTATACGAGAAAGTTTAGGGGAGACCACTCCCGCTGGTTCAATATGTACTTTTATAAGTGTCACTTTTTTGTGCAGTGGTAACACAAGTATCCGAGTATGAGTATCCGAAATTGTTTGACTCGAAGTAGCAAGAGAGATCTGAAACCAGCTGGAATATGACCTAAGAGAGTTTCTTGAATACCGAAGGCCCTGAAATAGCGCGTTTTATGTTTAGCTTCGTCGTATAATGAAAAGAATAATGATTTCTACGTTTCGCACTTGCGCAATAAAAAGTTATTTACTACAAATGCTCATATTACTTGTAATATTCAAGGTATTTAATTCAAATTTTAATCCCATACTTCTCTAATGTGTTGTCACAAATTCTGCAAGTTTCGTAGAATTTGGCTTAAAATCCTCCATGTTATAAGCAAAAAACATGCTGAAAAATTCGGAATATTTTAAAGAAACCTTTATATTTTACAGAATATTCTTGCTATTCTTACGAAAATACATGTAAATATTATGCACATCAAACAAAGCCATTGATGAAAGTTTCAAATCATTATCTGCTTTCGGTGAAACGGGGTGGGCCAAAATAAACTCTCTTCTTCCTCACTTAGTGGTCGCCCCTCCCCAAATGCCCTCGTGCCAAATCTTTACTGTAAAAGGTGAGTTCCGACAATTGTATGTCCCACGGCTCTCTGTAACTGATTGGCAGTGGCGGACTGGCCAGGTTGCCAGCTTGTCCGATGGCAAGTGGGCCCCCTTACACTTATGTCCATACGGGGCCCCCCAGGAGGTGTGTGTGTAAGAGAGAGAAAGGGACGAACTCTTTTTCTAGAAAATTTCCTGCGCTTTTTCTAAGCAGAATAAGCAAGTAGTTC
>BGPR01015380.1:0-36818 GCA_013235015.1 Araneus ventricosus
ACTAAGTATATTGATGTACCTACTGTAATCCTAAAAATTTAGTTTTAGCTTTAATAAAGAATATAAGTGTAGCCTACAAAGAACGTTTTGAATCCGTTTTGCATTCCAAAGATTTCCGAATTACGTACTGTAAATAGATACAAAATAGCAATAGATGTTCATGGATTAAGCGACAAAATCGTTATTCGAAACTGCCCCCCCCCTTTAGTTCGGTTAACCGGGGTTGTACTGCATTTAATTAATACCATCGCAAAGAATTAGTTTGTGAGATTAAACAATAAGTTTGACGTGCTCTCCTATCCGAATTACTTGATAATACACGGACTAAATTTTGAAATATGAGTCTAGAATTTAACTTAAGCCCTGAAAGAAATGTATCGGTTTAATTCACTATTTCAGTGTGGTCCATTCTTAGGTGAATTAGTGAAGTATGTGATGCCAGAAGGTAATTACGAGTCCTAGTTTCCAAAGGAGTATCACAATTGAAATCCAATGGCGTCTGATAAAGTTTAGAATATCATATAATACGCATTCGTAAGGAACTTAGAAACAGGAGAAATAAATGGTTGCCATCTAGATCTCTCATACATATTATTATGCCATAAGGAAATAAAGGAAACGTTAGATTGCGAAATGATATGATGCCTTTCACGTATTCCTTTCGTGTTACAAAAATATATCTGTTCTATAAACAAAAGTTATAAAGTTCTGGGAAATTAATCACATTGGTATAAATTCAGATTTTTCAATAAACGCAAACTCTGTATGCGGAAAGATGTTAAATATTTTGTTTTGCAAGGAATACAACACGATAAATTCAAGAAAATTTGAAACCTATCTAATAACCACATAAAATTAAATTCAAAATTTGCAAAACTGTGCAATGATGATTATACGAGGGCAATTCGGAAACTAACCGCCGTTTGGGCGTGGCGCTGGAAGTACGGTTCGGAGCGCCCTCAATCGAATGCACGAGCAATCTGTGATTCAGTAAGCTTCCAGTCGGCGAGTGAGAGTGTCATAGAGCCAAGCGTTTGCTAGTTATAACGTGACAAAATGTGTGCCTCAAAAGAAAATCCCGCCAAATGTGAGATGCGAGGAGTGATAAGATTTCTTTGGGCCAAAAAACTGTCAGCAGCGGATATCCATCATGAATTGTGTGCCGTATACGGGCCAACATTATGAGTGAAGGTGTAGTGCGTCAATGGGTACGCTTTTTCAAGGACGGAAGAACAAATATCCATGACGAAACACGGAGTGGAAGGCCGTCTGTAGTGAGTGCTGATCTCAAAGAAATCGATGAAAAAATTCGTTTGCTCCGTAATTTCACAACCACCCAACTTTCAGAACACCTTCCAAACATTTCTCGGACAGTTTTGTATGAGACAGTAACGGGAAAATTAGGCTACCGGAAGTCCTGTGCTCAATGGGTACCAAAAATGCTCACGGAGATCCACAAAACGAGTCGAATGGGCGCTGCCTTAAAATTTCTTTCTCGGTACCACACGGGTGGGGAGGACTTTTTGAACGGAATAGTGACTGGTGACGAAACTTGGGTAGTTCGTGTCAATGCGGAGACAAAACAACAGTCTATGGCATGGGGTCATACCGGTTTTCCGACCCGGCTGAGGAAAACCCGTCAAACTTTGTCAGCGAGGAAGCTGATGGTTACCGTCTTTTGGGATGCTCAAGGAATCTTGCTTATCGAATTCATGACACGTAGAACAACAATTAATTCCGAAGTTTACTGTCGCACGTTGAAGAAACTGAAAAACTGAAAAGAGCCATCCAGAACAAACGTCGAGGCCTACTGAGTTCTGGGGTTGTGCTTCTGCACGATAACGCGCGTCCTCACATTGCTGTAAGAACAGGAGAGGTTTGCTCAAATTCAAATGGAATGTGTTTATGTGTTTTAACATCCTCCCTACAGCCTGGACTTGGCTCCTTCTGATTTTCATCTGTTCATTGCAATGAAGAAGTGGCTTGGGGGACAGCATTTCGCTGACGATGAGGAACTTAAAAACGCTGTGACACGTTGGTTAAAATCGAAGGCGGCCGCTCTTTATGCAGAAGGAATTGGTAAATTGGTAAAACGGTACGACAAGTGCTTGAATAATGGGGGAGACTATGTTGAAAAATAGAGGAGAGTTGTACCTTTGATATGTGAATAAATTTTTTTTCTCCTCTGTGCTGGTTTGTTTTTTACAGCGATTCGGAGGTTACTTTCCGAATTGCCCTCGTAAATAACAAAAAGAATAATATATTATGAAGTGATAATAATCCAAAGAGAGTTCGACGAAGATATTTTTGTTATTATTTAATATCTATTTATATTTAAATAACTTATTTCAACAATATGCTGAAGACATTCAAGGCGCAAAACAACGGGATCCTCCTACTTCAGTATTTTCAGTAAATGACTTTCCATATACAACAAACAAGTGATTTTATTAATGTAATCCCCTAAATGGACAAAGCTGCTTCTTCTGTTCTTACTTTTTAGATTCAAAGAAAATTATTTTGGTATAATTGCACGCTTTCTCAAAATTTAATTGAAAATTTTTAAGATTGCAAAGAATTGGATAAATAGCAAGAAATAAGTTTTTTTCATTTTAAAAGCTTATTTCTCTTACCGGTTATGAATAATTTGGTATTCATGGTTCCGTTAACAAAAATTAATTTAATATATCTTAGAGGAATATATTTAAAGCTTTCTGAAAAATTGATACAGAAGCAAAATCATGACAATATCTACGACCCTTTATTTTGAAAACATATTCAAAACCTGGCTATGCAAATGCATTTTCTTTCTATGTTAGGAATTTCACTGCGACTTCTTCATATGGCAGGCCCTTAACCATCCCGCAAAATGTTTTGTGTGCTTATTTATGACAAAAAGTTATCTAAAACCCATCTTTTGATGTTAATACAACACTGCTCTATGCTGTTTACAGGTGACCAAGGTGCAGTACGATGCACTTGGCCGAGGTACAACTCCTTCCCTCATGTTATTTATTTTTTTATGCTTTTATCGATAAAAAAACTTTAAATGTGTGTGTCAGTTCTAGAGCTAAAAGGGGAACAGCTGAAAAATTAAGAAAAATATTCTTCTTGAAAACAGGAGGAAAATTCAACACCTCCAGAAGATTGTGCCGGCTTCCGAAAAATTATTTTTTCCTTTCAGTTGAAAACTTATAACAAGAGATGACCACGTGCAAGGTATCAGTGCTGCCACAATAAACAAAACATTTTGGGAGCAGGAACAATATTTCTATACACTCTCGTTTTAATATATCGACAAATGGCCGAACTACAACCCTGGCCAAGGTATAGCGCCTTCCCCTACCCTCACTACGCCACTGTCAGTATGTAAAGTGATTAAAGGTTAACCGAATCCATTTTCTACCGAAAGTAGAGGGCCTAGGGAGGAAAAGAAGGAATGGTGCTTCCGATCACGCACACAAACATGAAGAAGAAGAAAAGGGGCCATAAAAAGCGTGATATGGAGTATTTCTGTTGTCTGCGCAGCAATGATAGTGATGGGAAGATGGAATTCCAAGGATTTTGACACTCGTATAAAGTAGTTCATAGCACAGACAAAAAGAAGAGGTTAGTTTCGCTGCTGGCCGAGTGGTCAAGGACACAGGAGAGGGCAAAAGAAAATCAACGAAAGGCGTTATAGTGAAAAAATGTTTGATTCAGTTTAAAGTATTATAATTACTTAGACTTGTAAATATTTCTACCCCGAGCAACGCCGGGTATATAAGCTAATATTTATATAACCATATATTAAGGATTTGTGTAACTGGCTTTTTTAAAAAAAGATAGGTTATGAAATTAATTATATTAGTTTCTGAAAATTGATTCATAGTTATTGGAAAGTGATAAATAAATTTAATTTTTAGGAAGCTTCTTTTGATTTTGGGCTTTTTCAGTAGTTCTAAAAAGTAACAATTTTTGAAACAAAAATATAAGCTTATCTCTCATGTTTCATATATTAATACAATATTCGGTTTTGCGTTGTAGTAAAGAGTAGGATATGAAGTAACTTAAAATTCCGTATCACGAAAATAAGGCCAAGCGATCACAAACCTGACTTTTCATTTACAGGCCGAATTATGGCATTTAATATTATTTTCGTTTTGTCCCAATCTGAACAGGAAAGTATGATTTTGCTTTGCCTTCAGCTTGGTCATAACGAAGAAAAATGTTTATAAATGTTATCCATTTCTAAAAGCGCTGTTAGATATGAAAATAAAGGTAAATAATATACGAAACGCGGGATAACTTCAATTTTTTGACATCAGAAAATAAAACAACATTAGCAAACATATGAAAAGTAGACAACGATTTGAGGGTCTTAGTATAATCCAAAATAATTTTGTAATAATCTTGATTCTCTGACGGAGATATAGTGACATCGTAGCGTCTTGTGTAAAAATAGCCCAATGTCCATACCGGCAGAAAACATCTTGTACATAATGAGTTTAAAATCTTTAGATAATCCATGTCAAGGTTAATTCAGAAAGCACGATAAAATTGATAACTTCCTCCAGAGGCTAATCCGGGGGGTGCTATGGGGCTGCAGTATCCCCGGAGCTAAGCCAAAATTCTTGATTTTTTCCAATAACTACACCTGTTTATTCTTAATTCTTGTTTTAAAAAATAAAAACAGGCAACATTCCTTTCTGGCTTGACGGATTCGGAATATTTTCCGCTTTTGTAGCCATTACACTAGTACTTGTAGCGTTAACACTGTCGAAAACATTTTTTGGCTAGTTATTTCATTGCGTTTTTATTAAATTATCGAAAGTATTGTAGTGTCCTTTGTTATTCTTATTTTCAGGTAAGTAAAGTGTTTTGACTTATATAATCCATGAGGTCACGATGATACAAAATTTGTATGACCTCAACCCCCCCCCGAACAAAATCCTGGATTCTCCACTGATTTTCCCACGCTGGTATACCCCGTATCACACCCAACCCAAGGCGGCTTCGTAAACGTGGCTAGTCGAAAGCGAGCTGTAGTTTAGTTTAGTCATATTTATGTCCCGTTTTGAAGCAACACGAGGGTTATCTTGGGGCAGACCTCGTGATTTTGAACCACGGTCAGATGACGAAGCCGTGAGGGAGGGGTGTTCAGGGGAAGAAAACTAGGCAGAAGATCAAGGCAGGTTAGTAAGTAAAATTTAATTATCTATACTTATAAAAGGCAATGTTTGTGTGTGCATTATGTTCAGACGAATAATATTGCACTTACAGTCTTGAAATTCCGCACGCAGGTAGTCCTAATGGTGACTCAATGCACCTCGAAGCCCGAATTTTAAAATTCAATCTAGAAATTTTTTAATTTACTATTTTGTGGATTTTTGGGTGATTTTTGATACTCATTTCTCCATTGCATATTTTCTAATAACTGTAGTAAGAAAATAGATACACCATAAGAAAGAAAAAATAATTTCCGTACTAATGAAGCTTGCTTTAAACAAAAAAGTTGCCATACATTTTCTCTAATTTTAATAAAATTTTAAATATTTTTTGTAGAATTTACAACAATGCTTTTCATTGTTGTAACGAAATTCAAACAATTTTCATTGTTTAATCAAATATTCAATTGCGTGTTTCTCTTTCATTGTTAAAAGCTGAGTTAATATTCAGGATCCATTAGGAGGAAGAAAGGGGCGACATGCCCGTGTCGAGTTGAGTTGTGGTGGGACTCATTCTTAAAATTAATTTTCCCTCCTTCATGCTTTCAGGTTCTGAGAACAGATATAATAATAATCGTGACACGGGTAGCGTGCGGGTGCTACTAATCATGTATGAAAATCAACTTCCTAAGGAGTTGTCCAATATAAGAGTCATGTAAAATATTTTGGAAATGAATAATTACTCTGATCGAAATAGAGAGAGTTAAGGAAAAAATGAAATTCACAATACAGTTATGGAAATCAAACGGGGCCTCCTGTCTGCCACTACACCGCATACTCCACGACTGATCTGAAAGCCTCATCCGTTTTGGTGACAGACTGCCTACTTAATAAAAGATTCTTAAACCATACTTTTCTCTGTGCGTCAGGTTTAGTTAGATGATATTCTTTTGAGAGCGTGCTGTGGGAAGCATAATAAACTGCATCGCCCATCGGGGGGAAATTCCATTATTTTAAAGCGATTTAAATAATATGGGAAAGGACCAGGGAAATAAGGGTAGGTTAAAATTCAGTAAAAAATAAAAAAATGAATTATGCAGACATAGGAGGTGAATGGATGAAGCAGTTTATTACACTTGTTTCAGAAAATACATAAAATTCCATACCTATGAAATGTCACATCCTTGTAAGAATTTATACTGTTTCATTTCATACTATTATTACTATCTTTTATTGATTATTGCAATTTAAGTTATCTTTTATGTTAGATGAAGTAGACAGTGTTCATAAAATTTTTAATACACTTCCTGATTTCACAGAATCAGTAATGTCATAAAATCATGCAATTTCAGAAAAATTGAAAACAATAATGTACATCAAAATGGAATATCATGATAGTCGGTATTTTTTTTTTGTCATACAGATAGAGAAATAAATGAAACTTGCATTGTTTCAAATTTCTCTCTTTCAAACAGCTCTCGTCATTCCGAATAGCCTCCGATAGCTGCGATCAAGCAGAATCACTGTTTCGTTTTACTTTTACTTACATTAACGTCCCGTTTAGAAGCAACGCGAGGGCTATTTTGGGACGGACCACGTCATTTTGAGCTGCGGTCACATGTCGAGGAAGATACTTGAGCTGGCATTCTCTAATCAAACTTCCGCACCACACCAACAAGCTTCTTGGCATGTTTAATTTTTGTAATTAAAAGCCTTTATGTATTCATTTGGTTGATTTTTGCTATAAGGTTATGTGGTGTTTCAAATGGAAAAGAAAAGTAAAGGAAAAATCCATTTTGACTTTTTAATCGAATTTTGTTGGCTTTTGTTGTACTGTGGTTCTTCTTCGATTTTTTGCTTTTATAAGAAATTATTGTAATAAGTTGCTATATTTTTGTGTGATAATTTTTATTTCTGTTTTCTTGAACTGTATTATTTTATTGCACCCGTTGGTGCGTTTGTGTTTGTTTGTTTAATTGGATTTTGCTGTATGGCTTTCTTCTGCTTGTACGTAGTGTGATATTTTATACACCTTCCAAATGGGAAGGTGTGTTATCTGCAAACTGTTTTATAAATAATCAATAAACCTCTTCAGCGCTGGGTTTGACTTTTTCCCGTCCATCTCTGTGGACCCTAAACCCTATGGGTGAGTCACTGGACGTGGATTATGGGCACCACACCAATGGGCGGATGGAGAATCACTGTAAATGTGAGCATGTTTTTCTCTCCCCTTATATAGCGATGTCAATGAAATTAATTTCTTTTTTTGATCCTATGACTCGAATTTTCTTGATTTCCAAACAGAACGTCTTTGAAAAAGCAACGTATATAATGACTGATCTTAATGAAAATATAGGTTAATTCATTTTGATATCGAATGATAAAATTTAGAATTTCGTTTTTAAGTCATTGGTGCACATTCGCGGATCTACATTTCTATCAAAAAATAAGTCAATAAATAAAGCATCATTGTGAATTCTTGACCAAAGAAGTGAATTCTGTCAAAATTAACAAAATAATGAAATGATTAATTTAAAAAAATTCGTTAGATTTAAATCATGCACAATCGTGGACTTTGTTTCTATCCTGATTAAAAATTGTTTCTTACTCTGGTAATATAACAGACCCGCTGCTTGAAATTCACATGTTTATAAACGCATTTGATTTCATAGTGTTTTATTTTAAACAATTTTTATAATTTCCAGCTATAAAAGAAAAAGGCACGCGACATTCTTGTGTCTATTTATCATGGCATTTATTGGTGTTTTAGGAAAGCAAGAACAATGTCTCGAGATTGCTATATAATTTCTGTATGATTCTTTGAAAAGCGTATCGTGAATTCTGAAAAAAAAGTGTTTTTTTATAGAGATTGAAAACCATCAACCATCAGCTTCTTTAAAATGTTTATCTATTCTTCTTCTTTTTATAAAGATAACAATGGTGAATCCAGGAGGGGGATATGAGGCTGCAGTCCCCCCCCCTCCCGAGCTAAACCAGAATTGCTTATTTTATTTAAAATCACTGCAACTGCTTGTTATTAATCTCCCTTTTTCTAAAACAAAATAAATAAATAAAACTTCACATTTCTTCGTGGCTTGACAGACGCGAAAATTTCCCCACTTTTTGTAGTCATTCCACTCGTACGTTCACTCGGTCGAAACAACTTTTGGGATAGTTTTGTCATTATGTTTTCATTAAATTATCGAAAGTATTGTAGTGTTCTTTATGATTCTTATTGTAAGGTGAGTAAAGTCTGAAATAAATGTGTTTTGGTTTACATAAGCCATGAGGCTTCTGACATTCGACACGACGATACAACATTTTTATGCCCTCAGCAACCCTCTACCCCCACCCCCCAGACCCAAACCCTGGATTCGCCATTGAAAGATAATCTCCTTCGATTCATATCTACTTGGTTCGTAAAACATACTTCGAAACATGAGATATTTTATTCTACTTCTTCATACATCAGTGCAAGTTTTGATTTCATTTTCAATTAAAAATGACTAAAAATGTATTCAAAATGCATTTTATTTATTTTTAGATTTGCATTTATAAAACGGTTCTCCGAGTGAAATTTCTTCTTTAAATTTCTATAATATTTTTCCCATGTATAAGAAATTCTTAGGTGTTGTTTCTTTAAAACTGTTTGCCAATTTGTCGGAAAAATATCTCTAATTATATTGCATGTTTTTCTTATTGAGCTTAAATACAATCAACTAAAAATTAGAATAAATTAAAAATAGGATCTTAATTTAAACAGGAACAACAATTTAAACAATATATATATATATTAGTATTTCATTCAAATTCTTGGTTTATCATAATGTTCGGGGTAAAGGACAGTGTTTTTAGCTTTATGCCAGCACTGTCGCAGAAAACATTATGATTTCACTAATTTTTTAGCGGTTCGTATAGATTTTATTTACCCTGATGAGCATCTATACGCTTTTACCGATTAACTACAGTCTCTCCATTTTATTTCAACATTTTTTGATTTTCATGACATTGATATATTTTCCACAAATCTTCTTGAATTGCAGCATTATTGCGCATTCGTTGCGTTTGTGTTATATGTTTCTATATTATTTTATCTTCCCCTTTTATATATATATATATTCCCCTTTTACTTATTTTCTCTCTTTAAGAACTCTCGGCTTTTTCTTACCGCAGATTTTTTTCTTGACATTTTGTTTTACGAATGTTTATGTTGTATATGTTGCTTTTGCAATTCTGCTATGTTTGTTTTTTATTTGTTATATATATATATATATATATATATATATATATATATTTCCAATGGCCATTCAAAAAGGTTACAAAAGAACTTGTAACAAAAACAAAAGACCGAAGTCATTGCCCCCAAAGCGCTCTCGTTTCCCAATATCTCGACTCCTCAGTAAGTCCTTGAAGAGCACCACATAGGAGAAAGTGGTCCCTTTTCATTACTTCTCCAGAATCGCATAGTGCTCAAAAAGGTTTGGCAAATGCCTAAGAGGTGCAGATGGGCGGCAAGGCAATCATGCCCAGTGGTCAGACGGAAAGCTGCAACTGCATCATGTCTAGGTTTGTCAGCTATAGAAGAAGGGCTAACCCTTCTCCAACTTTTTAGAGCTGTACGAGTCTGAAGATCCCGCAAGGAATTAGATGTACACAAATTTTTCAGAAACAGCTTAATCTTCCAATAAGAAGTAGCTGTATTTGGATGTTGTAGTAAGTTGGCGCCTCTTTTTCCTAGGAAGTCCGCTTGTTCATTACCCCAAAGACCACAATGGCCAGGCACCCATTGAAGAACGATTCGTTTTCCCTTTACGGTTAGAGTGCTCAAAAGTTCTTGGCAGTGGGAAATCTCAGGTGTCAATGGGAGTTCAAACGAACTAATTGATTGAATAGCTGCCTGAGAGTCGGATAGGAGGACTGCATTTTCAAATTTGTGATGGTTAGCCAGTAATTGCTTTAATGCTATACGTATGGCCACCTCTTCACCATCAAAGGCGGTACCGATAAAGCCCGCAGGGGCGTTAAAAGAAAAGAAGTGCGAAAAGACACCAGCTCCTACATGAGAACCATGAGTAAAAATATGCAGCCAATCAGTAGCTGGATATCTGGCCGCAATGGTCTCCAGGGCAAGACTTCTCAAAATACTTCGTGCAACATCTCTTTTTTTATGGATGGTTTCCACTAGATACAACTTTACATCGACACCTCCAAAGGGTTTCTAGGTTTCAACAGAGGTTGTATATCACCTGGATCTTTCCTAATATCCAGGACTTTCTGGATAAAACCATTCTGAGTTTGTCTAGGCTTGATTATATATTCCCTCCAGTAGGGATCCTCTATTCTCAGTAGTTTTTCATAGAGAACCAAAGACTTCTCTTTCATAATATCTTGGGAAGGTTTATTTCCTGTCAGTAGTAACATCGCATCGATCGGCGTGGACTTCACCGCACCCGTGATCAAGCGAAAAGCTTGGTTTTGCAGTACTTCGAGTTAGTTAATCACCAGTTGTGAGGCTATGATGATGGCTTCACAGCAATACGTCATTAAAGGCAAGATAAAGGTATTAAATGTGGTGTTAATTGTAGACCGGCACATCCCCACTTTCATCCTGCCAAACGCTTGAGGATACTCAGTCTATTTTTGACACGCTCCGAGAGCCGCTCAACATGGAGCCTCCAACTTAATTTATAATCAAAGGCCACTCCCAGATAGGTGAAACTGTCCGTATTGGCAATCGAAGTATTTTGATACTGTAGCTCTGGGCGGAAAGTTTCATGGGTTAGAGAAAAGGCCTGTGAAGCTGACTTTTCTAAATTAACAGCCATGTTATTTTCATCACTCCAATCCGAGAGGACCTGCAGATTTTTGGTGTTTTGAATGGGAACAAAAATGTTTTTCTACAATTTAGACCAAAATGCCTTGTTTTGTAATAGTTATATATTAACAGGATAGAAATGCAAATTTCTAAATTAATTTCCATGTTAAGAAATGAAAAGTTTAGAAAATTTAAATTAAGAAAAGACTTTTATTAAAGCTTTTTCAGGTTTAGTTTCTAATATTTTTTCATCTAAGATTTTAAATGATTCTCAAAAGATACTGAGTAAAATTAGGATTCCTATTTTAAATATGTGAATTTGTTTCTGAGAAAAAATATTTTCTAAAAATATAAGTAAATTTTATGCAAAATATTAGATATTTTGTCTTTCTTTATTTTCTATTAAAAGCGAAATAATTCAATATATAAAGGCTAAAATTATGTTTTAAATTTTCGCTTTTCCGAAAGAATTTATAAGTAATATCCGTTGCAAATAAATGATTTCTTTAACCCTTTCAATGGCGGTGGTTTCCTTTCGAAACCACCTGTTAAAGAATTGTTTCCATAGCGAGACTGCCAATGTATGGTGATGTATTTCACAACAATACATATTCTAATATTCAATAAAGAGACCTAATTGCAGCAGAATTTCTAGTCTTCTTTTATCATGGATTTATATGCGAATAAATTTAGTTCTCTCAAAGAAAAGAAATCAACCATTTTTCAATCAATTTCTATAAAATAGGACTAGTCAAAACTTATTAAATTTTTTTTCTTCACTGTGTTTTCTTTGCAAAATAAAAAAATAACAGAAATTTGTTACTTATTTCAAATTATTCATGTGGTTTCTAGGATAAACCCCTTTTCCAGGTGTTATGCGGATTGTTTGCTACAATTGCTAAGATAATCAATTTAGAGGTTCATTCAAAGGTATCTCTTCACAAGCATTTTGTTCTGTTTATGAAAAGAAACGCTTATAAGCATTTCTACGCCATAATAAGAATCTGAGAAAGATTTTCTTCCACAAGTTTCCGAAAAGCTGCATGAAAACTTCCCTACCTTGCTATGCGTTTTAACGATAAGGAATTCAATTGTTTGAGCAAACGAATTCCTTCCTACCTGCGAGCCCATCTATTGTAAAGCTTGTCACCACGAATCTGTCACTGTCAACCAAGTCTTCAATGGAAGGGAAAGCAGAGGCGAGAAAACACGACTGCAAAATTCAAGCCAGAAAAAAACCGGTTGTTCCCATCTTCAAGGCGACCGAACGAAAAGAAAAAACATGGTTCTGCATAAGTCAGCGTAGATTTGCTTTACGTAAAAAACCGTTTGCGGCGCTCGGAGGTTTAAGTGGAAGGTTTTTGCTAATTTGATGAATAAGTTTTAAGAAGACTATAAAATAGTGAGAAAAAGGTACACCCTAATTGCATTTTTAGAGTTTGATGACATTTCTTTGCAATTCAGAAACTAAAAAGTGCCTATGGACTGTTATAAATTTCAATTAAAATTTTCCTTGCGTGCTTTTTAAAATTGCAAATTTATTATTCATATCTGCAAAAAAAAATGTATTTGGTAATTGCTTTTTTAACATTTTCTATGACTTTGCTTATTATGAGACGTTTTTCAGATTTTAATTATACATTATCTTGACAGAAATTGAAGAAATGTTTTCTTGTCATGAAAGTATATGTGCCAAAAAATAAATCTTTTACATATTTTAGGAAATTTAGATGGAAGGAGACTTTTATTATGGTTAAATAAGAATTTTTCTGTAGTTTAAACTCTGTTTAGTAGAAAAGAAAAGGCTTTGAAATTTTTAACCCATATTTTACCACATTACGAAAAAATTTATATTTTTCCAAAAAAATTCTATCACAGACTATTGATACATCAAGCAAAAGTATAAAGTTAAAAAACTTAAGAAAACTTTATCGGTTGTCTTTTTACAAGCTGTGCTATATATAGGACGATGGTAAAATCCACTACTACATACTTTTCAGTCAAGCATCTTGGTTTACATGAAATGGTAGTAAGCATTCAAAGCAAAATCCTAAATCACATTTTTGGCAAATAGTTAAGGGTTTTCTTGTACAGTTTTTAAGCTATCATTGTCGTTGTTTTCCATTTATTAGAAAGGGTTCACTTTGAAATTCGAATTAATCTGGATTTTTTTTTGAATACCCAAACTCATTCTTGCAACATTTTGAGGTACACACAATCCCAAGTAAGCTATTGTAATATGTCGATGAAATTTGAAGAATTCTACAGCGTTTTCTGGAGCAAAAAGTTTTTAATGTTTCTAAACCAGTGCAACCAATGATGTTTCAAATGCATATTTGAATAATGGTTAATACCACTTTTTTCCTTGCGTGGATGAAAAATATGTTTTTATGAGATTTTCCAACAAATCTACACCAGTTTTGTATAAATTATATGAAACAACATACGGTTTATATACTTTCTGCTCTTTCCACCCTTCATTCTTCTTTCTTTTTTAAAGCCTCTTTTGTCTTCAAAATTGGTGATCAATGATACAACTCAATTGTCAATCCATCGAACAGCTGCAATTTTATTAAAGTGCATTTTGTCATTCTATTCTCCTAAACTGTACCCGTTGCAAGGGAACGCCTGCTTCTGGGGGACCAAAAAGATCACACAAACTAAAAGGTGCAAGTTTCAACAACAGACATCCAATTTTCAACGACTGTTTGGACTAATGATTTCTTTTCTTTCTTTCTTTTCATAGTCATGCCACAATGGTTTTTAGAATTCGTTTACTGCCTGATATGGCATAATACGAGAAAGATATACATCGAAAGATGAGAGTATCCTTAGATTGTATCCAAATATTACGGGTTTTCCTTTCATGTACATTTTCCATCCATGTCTTTCAAAATAGCTGACTATTCTTTCATCATTACTTAAATGTTCAGAAAACACAACAAACCGTTGTGAAACTTTATTCAACAATTTGAAATTTGGCGTACTTTCTTATAGCGATCTGAATCAATAGCAGTATTGTGACTGAAGCATAAATACCTCTTGATATCTAAGTATCGCTTTCTTGACATTGTTTGATTAACAAGCGTTGTTCCAATATCAGAAGCATTTCCCCTTTTTTTGGGGGGAGGGTAAAATGTGATATCCCCTATAGAAAATTATACCCAAAACTTGTTTCAGTTCATCGAATTTAGACAAAAAAAACATAAATATTTTTCTGTCAAGCATGCTTGTTAACTTCTACCATAGCTGGACAATCATATTTTCAGCCATCATCTAGAAGTTACAAGGTGATTTTCCTAAAATCATATCCGTAAAATAATTCAGGGGCTGATGGAAATTTTGGTGCACAATTAGTCCATGAAGGGGTTAAAATATATTCAGCAACATAATTTTCCTTTATAATTTCAGTTGTTCCATCTGTTTCTTCTTGAATCTTTTCGTCAAAAGCAACATGACCGTGTTCACTGTTGCTGCAGGCAATATCAATTTCTTCATCATCAATGACAATTTCTGGATCAGGTGGTAATATTATCATTTAAAAATCATTATCATCATATTCATCGGCCAATGAAATTAGCTCTTTAATTCCGATGAGACTTTTTTCTTTTAGCTCCTTTAAAACCGGGAATTTTTGGGAGGAAATGACACGAATTGGACTCTCCTAACCTGGGTGGTTATTTTTCGCGCCACCCCACCCCCTTCTTTAACTTTACCTTAAGGCACACGGAAATAGGCTGTAGTTGGCAAGCATAATTTGACCCCCCACTGCGCTTATCTCCTATGCGATTGCAGAGGATCACCTCCCCTCAAAAGAAGCCAACCGCCTCAGACCGGTCTGCCTCGCTGTTAAGGCCAAATTATTACACGGCCTGGGTCCACCTCGTTCGCTATGAGAAGGTTAAATACTCAAAAGCTTCTTCAGTTAAAAGTCTCCGACTCACTTCCATTACTGTTCTGGAAGGAACGGGTGTGAAATCAGATCACACCTCGAACAGAAGTATTCTTTTCCCTACAAAAGATAGCTTCAGCACGTGACCAAAACTCAAACAAAGAAAAAGCACAAATATATAACTCAAGATACACCTGCAGGTTCACGTTCCAAGCAAACGAGATGTTATTGAGTTTTGCAATTAGTAAAAGATAAATATTCTAATACCTTTTCCCGAAATTTCAAACGCCTTTGTATGGGCGTGCATAGTAGGGGATTTTACTATCATCCTATATATAGGACGGCACCTAAAACCTTTGTAAAACCAGTTTGAATATAGCTTTTTGTTTGCAAATTTTACTCAGAAATAATATCTAAGACTTGTCATGAATAAATCGGAAAAGAAAATTGTATTTTTTTCCTCATAATTATTTAAAAGAAAAATATAATTCACGTCAAATAAAGTAGCAAAAATTAGCCAAATTCAAAATTCTGAAAAAAACTTAAAATAATCAAAATTGAACTTAAAAAGATAATAAATAACACTTATCAATCTTAAAATATATTTTAGAAGCGGAACATAAATAAAAAATGCGATATAGGCTATGAAAATTCGACAAATCTGAGCTGTCCTATATATAGGACGATGGTAAAATACGGGTTAATGCCATTTTCTTCGAGAATATATATTTTTTAAAATTCTGGGAAGCATTTTTGTCAGGAATCTACGTTTCTTTAACAAGCATGAGAAAGCTATTTAATACGTAGTTTCAATTTACTTCTTAAAGAAAATAAATTTCCTTTTCTATATGTTTAATCCGAGATCTTTAACTATCGATTTGGATATCCATTTGAATTTATTTTTTCAATCTGTCTAGAGGAATGTGCAATTACTCTCATCAAAAATAAAAAAAAAATCTTTAAAAAAGTAAATTTTCTGTAACTGTATAAGATAAAACGTCCTTTATTATGAATATTAAAAGATTTTTCTCTTTCTTATTCATAACTTTATAGAGTAATGTCTTACTTTTTTTAATTTTAGACTGTAACCATTTCATTTTCATACATTTTATGTTACCCATTCGTTACGTTACGATAGATTTTTTAATGAGTGGTGGACTTTTAAATTTTAAAAACATGCTTCTGCTCTGTTAATAAGACGGGTAGTTTTTTGGAAGTTAGTATGAAAATCCACTTTACTGTTAGTACTAAATATTTCTCAAAATTTTCATTTATTAATGAAATTATTTTTATTAAGTGATAAAATATGCAGTTTATTCACAATTGATACTATTAATCAAACTTTATGCACATTGAACTCTTTAGTGCTTCGCGAAGTTAATTACTATGGTTTTCTTTGGTTTTTACCACAGATCAGGTTTGTAGATTCAAAAAAAAAAAAACAAGGTCAAAATTTTTCTTACAAAAACGAAACGATAAAGTCTGACTTGAGCTTTATGTAAGGAATCTTAATCGAGAGTTGTTATCAAGTTATTTCTAATTTCTAATTGAAATATTTATACCTGATTCATAAGTTGCATCTTGCCTAATTTCCCGCTGGCAAAAAGACAGATCATTATCAATTTTTATACTGGTTTTATGCTTTTAATGATTTTATTAATATGATTAAATATGTTCTAAATGTATTTAAGGTGTTGTTTGAAAAAATTAAAAACTAGTATCCCAGGAATATAAAAAAAATTCCTTACGTGAAAATATGCAACCACATCTGAAAGGCAAGAAGGAAAAAAATATTATTTTCAATTATTGAATTTCAAAAATGTACGTCAAAGTACAAAAAATTGCTCCATTACAAATGCTTATTAGAAATTAAATAAAAGTTATTAATTTAACTTTTATTCGAGAAAAGTGGAAGATGAAACAAATGAAAAAATATCGTAATACAATTGCTTGTATTATTAGTTCAGTGTCTGAAATTACAAAAGTTTCTTTAGAGTGTAGAAATTGAAAGTTTTATAAAATGCATTTAAACTGAATTGAGGAAATGAGAGTATGGCAATCCATCTATATATGTAATATATAACTCTAATTCTTTGAATTTTAGAAAGTATAAATAACTGAGACGATGAGTACAATGCACTAATTGTTGTAAATTCTTCCAATGATTCTAAAATTATTAACTGATTAAAGTTGCTTCCGGTAATTGGATTTGAAATAACATGCTCAAATCTCTTTCCAAAACTACACTTGATCTGCTTTTCAATTTTCTTGTGCTATTTTTTTCCGTTAAATGCAAGCAGGCGATATATTTACCTGGATTCTACATGTCAATATATCGCCTATAATCAAAAAAATCGATTGAGCCTGAATGAAGTGACAACTTTTACTGCCTTATCTTAAATAAAGTCCAAAAGATAGCTCTATCTTGTTTTAATTCAAACTCAAAATTAAAACCTAACTTTCGATAGAGTTTTGTCTTAAATTATAAGAACATTCCTTATATTTTAGCAAATTTCTTTTTCACCACTTCTTTCCCGTTATCCTGGACCATGAATATATTTTCCAACGTTTTAGAACATTAATTTTTTAAATCTATGGCAGAATATGTAATTCAGAAGGTCTGAATATGCCCATTTTGACAAATCAAATAATAAAATTTTTTTTATTGTGGTACAGATACTAAAAATGCATTATAAATTAATTTTAATTCTACTGCGAGAAAAAGTTACTTTTCTTATAATTTATTTTCCTTATTCTTTAAGTTATATTAAGTTAAGTTAGGTCATTTCGATATTCTGTATTCGAATATTTATGTAAGCAAATTTTGATGTAGATGAAAATTAATAGATCGCCGATTAAACAGATTTTGGATTTGATCCTTTCTTCGAACTGATGACTCAACAAATTCTACTCTTTGTATATGGAAGTTACACACCAGGATCCAGTGAATCACTTCGCAAAATCAAACTTTAAAATTTCATTGAATGTTGCTTCTGGAGGGTTTCAATTTCCGTTCAAACTACAGGGTGGCCTTAAAGTAACTTTTCCTGTTTGGAGGCATCTGCAGCTAAAACTAATGAACGGAATGAAACCAAATTTCATATGCAGACTGTCGAAGACATGGGGAGATGATTTCCGCGAAAAAAATTAATACCGAAAGTCGCTGATAGGGGAGAATTTGGTGCAATTTTCACGTGCGCACTATGAAAGTTGCACAATCGAGGTATATTATGCAAATTTCCTAGTGCTAATTTGACAGCAGATCCACTCATTCCTTTTTACTTTCTCGTATATGAAGTGCAGTGGTACCTCGAGATACGAGTGCCCTAACATACGAGTTATTTGAGATACGAGCGCTGTCGAGCAGCGAAGTTTTGTTTTGAAATGCGAACGACATTTGAGATACGAGGAACGGCCAGCTGCGACGCTGCACACGGCCCACCCAGTTTACTGCGCCTCGTGCATTATTCCACGTATTTCCCCAGTGTGCTCGTTTATCTCGCTGTCGAATGAAGCATGTGGATCACTCGCAGAAGCAACAAATGTTATCAATTAAATTGATGCTCAATTTCTACTAGCATTTTTAAATTCCTACTTCTTATACTAATAACTGCTCCTAACTTTTACATTTAAATTGAATATTGAGACCTGTAATAATAAAACCTGATTTTCTCAATTATCATTTCATTATCTTTCTGATTACACATTAATCCCCAAGCCTTGCACATTAATTTTCACAAAAGCACACATAAATTTTACAAAAACAATTAATTAATCTGCTTTCCCATTATGTAAATATTTTTCATATTCAAGATTATCTGCACATCACTTTACATTATATCATTAAGATCGAAACCAATTTACATCTATCTCAAACGAAGATTAATAATACCTAAGCAATTACAAGAAAAAGGTAACACTTAGCTTTGTATCAAATGTTGGAGTTTTGGCTTGACCTAGGGACACGCACAAGGAAAGTTGGCTGCCAGAGTGGGAGTCTCAGTTGGCATTATATCTCGAGTTCAGACCACAGGCATGTCTAACCTCTCACGTGCATCTTTCCAGTCCATGGCATTCTGATGTATCAGCAGCGAGTGTCTCTAAGCAGACTGTTGGGTAGCTCTCCACTGGGGTACACGGAGTTTACAGGCTCATCGGATTTTTCTTGGTCTTGCTCCTGGGCGCTACTCCTCAAAAATTGGTCCTACATCATGATGGTTGTCCTGCAAACATATCGAAGTCGTTGCTGGTGCATAGTCATCTGCATCTCCAGATTTAGCAGGCGAGGCACTTGTTTCACAGTTGAAGAACCATACTCGCAGGCAATGACGTCTGTAATCGCCTTCAGCTGTTGGTAACCACGACTCGTCCCAATAGGTAACAGCTTTACCTTGCTTAGTCCATCATCTCCTTCAAGCACGCACTTTCAAAATATTTCCCTTGCTCGTAATCACCTCAAGCTATGGCCGCCTTACGATATCAAAAACCCGCTTCTCTTCCTTTAGATGATGCCATTCCCTCCGACTAAAAATTCTGCTAGGAAAAGACAGTTCACCGTCTACAAGTTTGCTTCCAAAAAGCAAGTCCCCTCCACTTGTCATCTCCTCTTCTTATACCAAAATAAGATGCCGTACCAAGCCTTTTTTTATCGCTCTCTTCCAGAGCCAAAGGTCATTTTTTTCCATTTGCAAGGCATAGAAACCAAAATTAATTTAGTTGCGCCAAGACGCCAAAACCCTCAGAAACTCGCCAACCAGACCAGCAACCCCTTGTGCACGCCCCTGAGACTTGCAGATAGCCAATTGGAGGTCGAGGATTCTCAGAAAAAGTGTAGGTATTGCCCTGACCCGTCCAAAGGGTAATTAATCACTATCAGGGTTCGAAAAAGGGTCTTTGTGTGAAAACAGACAATTTGTCGCGTCAGGACAGTAAAATTTGGGTGGTCCGTTAAAGCTCATTGTCAAAGAGTCAAAATGGCAGGAAGTGAAATTGACCTCAGTAGTAAAGTGGGAAACTCGGATCCTTTTCTACAAAGGAGCGGAGGACTCAAGAAACAATTTTTAATTTCAAGCTTAACGGGGGTTCAAGACGTGAAATAAGCAATTAAGCGATTCAAACAAACACGTGCGTTTCTCATGGGAAAGGGGGAGTATATATGGTAAAAGAGGAAAGGAAAGGTCGTATTCTAAAGGGGGTTGTATAAAGTTACAGGAGGGCTAGCTGTCCAGAGTTCAGAAGTGCATAAGAGAAAAAACAATTCGCGTGAATTTAGACAAAGAATTACAACAAAGAAATATTCAAGTGTCTTAACAAAAAAATAAGGGAATTATTTGCCGAAAATAAACACTAATTAAAATAAACTACACCACATAGGACAACTTATATAAAAAAATTAATTTCCACATCATTAGTATTCAGAAAGATATCGGCATTACAACGAGCAGAATTTTAGCTCCTGTCGAAGAGAATCTAAAAGATGAGGGGTTGTACACAAATTGATATTTTTTAAACTTATATCTTTGAATAGTTATATTGAATTGTATAGCGTTTAGAATTTGCTGAATACCCATGAATACTTATCAATTACGTGCGTAACTTAATATCCAGCTAATTAGGCACTAAAAACAACAAAAATTTTATTACTTTAATTATATTATTTACATGATTATTTTGCTTTTTAGCCCTTATTTGCATTTCTATTGTTGTGTTAAGCCTGTCTGGGAGATAATGCATTAAGAAGTCTCCTTTCTTAGTTGCAGATCTTTTGAAAAGACAATGTTCTACACTGACTTTTACAGAAAATCAAGATATTGTACGGCTTTGTACACCGACACCAGATCTTCCTCTGTTAATTTTTAATATAAATCATGCACTAGTCACTTTAAGCAAGCTGTTATGAAAAATATCAGTGGCTTGTAGGTATCAGTGAATTAAATTCGATATTTTGATGGAATTTTCTACTGCTTGGTAAAGACAAAAGTACTAACTGGACATTCCCTTTGAATTAATTCCTCAAATGAAATTTGATAAAGACAGTGGGAGTGTTCTCCCCTTAATTTCATAGTTTAATAATACACTATGCATCTTTCTATTGATTTTCCATTGAAAGGGTTGTCATTCAACACCGTTTCACGTTACGCAAATCTCACTGCTCCAAGGCTAAACCGAACTTCAATATGAAAAACCGATCATAATTTGCATATTATGAAAAGGAACGTTGGATAACCAACCTGTCCCAACAATCAGCAATCCATTAGGATTTCCTGGCCATAAATGCAGAAGAAGCAAGTGTGTGGTTTACAGAGGAAGTAAGAGCAGGCGAGCCTCGGAGAAAGGATTGATGCAGTTTGCATCTATTATTGTAAATACGAATTTATGACTATTTAAAAATTTTTTCAACAGTTTTCATGCCTGTCAAATTCAAATAAAATATCTAGTTTGTCACATACACAGTTTCTTGTTTTTGAATTTATGTCGTTTCCTTAATGAACCGGAGTCGCATGGGTGTATAGTACCGAAAAAGACAGTCGTGCATTATCCACAAGCAATTAACAAAAATCCCATTGTTGTAACCTTATATTATGGCAATTCAAAGCCAGATAATGCTAATAACATTTTACGTCCCTTTGTTGAGGAATGTAAATATTTGGAAAAAAATGGAATCATGCTAAATGGTGTAAACTCTGTATTTCGACTGAGTTGCATTATAGCCGATTCCCCTGTTAGATCCTTTATTAAATGTATTGTTGGTCATAACTCTCTTCATGGTTGTGAAAAATGTACCCAAGATGGTATATATCTAGGTAGAAACACATGGCAATATAAAAAAAAACTATTGTTAGAACCGATGCTCTCTTTAAAGAATTGGTTTATGAAGACCACCAATGCACAAAAAGTGTTCTTCCAGAGCTTGATGTGGGTTTAGTGACACAGGTACCTCTAGACTATACGCATTTGGTATGTCTTGGAGTTGTGAAAAGGCTAATTCGTGTGTGGGTTGAAAAAGGACCAAAAAATGTAAACTTCATGCTCATTGTATTGAAAACATTTCTTTTAAATTGTCGGTAATTAATCAACAGCATTATCCGAAGGAATTTTCTAGACGGCCTCGTCCAATCCAAATGCTTAAATTTTGGAAAGCCACAGAGTACAGGTCATTTATTCTATATTTGGGACCAGTTGTTTTGTGTAATATACTTCCAAAGGAATTATATACTCATTTTATGCTTCTCTATTGTGCTATTTACATATTGGCTAGTGACTTTTGGAAAATAGAAATTTTGAGAAATTATGCAAATGAGCTTCTGCATTGTTTTGTTGAAAATATGTGTTACAGTAAGGAATTGCTTGTGTACAATTTACATAATTTTTTGCACTTAGTTTGTGATGTAGAAAATTTTGGTTGTTTGGACAATTTTTCAGCTTTTCCATTTAAGAATTTTATGGGTAACACAATAAAACGTATGGTTCGTGCACCAAACAATCCCCTGCAGCAAGTAAACTGTAAAAAATTTCTTCGCAAAATTTCGCACGGGCAGTGACCGGCAGCCCAGTGTCCGTCCATTGCCCGTTAAAATACATTTTGCCCGTAAAACATTCTGACCGTAATTTTCTGAATGTGGCCGTAAACCTATGCCCGTGATTTCCTGGCCACTGACCATAAATTTGGAAGTTGACTGTATAAATGTGCCCCCTACTTCCTGGTCACCGCCCACAATTTTGGAAACTAACCGTATAAAAGTGGCTGCCATTTTCTGGCAACTTCTTACAATTTTTTGTATGTATAAAAGTATTCATTACTTTGCAACTAGCTCCTTTAAATCTGGAAGTTTTCCAAATAAAATTACTCGTTATGTTCTGAATAATGCTAACAATTTTTAAAAGTTGACCTAATAGAAGTACCTCTAACTTCTGACTATGACCTAGAATTTTGGTTCATGACCACATAAAAATAACTATAAATTTTAATGCTGACCACCTAAAGCTGACCCTTAATTTATGATCACGAATCCCAATTTTGAAACTTGCTCGTAGAAAAATGCTCATTAATTTGGACGTTAGTCAAAAACAAAGTGGAAATTGGTTCCTGACCCCTGCCCATATGTTGGGCTCTTCTTAGATACAATCAACTCCTATTATGGAGGTACTCTAGAGGTTTCTTCAAAACCAGTATATATATAATCAGAAAACAGAAATAAATTAAAGACAGAAGCCAAAATCAAATATCTTAAAAACTCGAGTAAATTTTATGAAATATTTAGCATATCATTTCAATATGTGTAATGATGTAGAGCAGCGGTTCTCACACTTTTTGGTTATGAGGTCCACCTGTTCTACAAAAACTAACTAAATGTATAATTTAACAATTTATTGTAAACTTATTAATAACCTATATAGACATTTGATAAAATCACATGAACTCTTTGTTCGTTAATAAATGCCAAAACATTGTTTTAACCAATTTTTTTTGAATAAAAATATCCAACTTCTATAAAATACAATGTAGATAACCTTTGTTTTCCAGTGAAAAACATAGTCATCATTATTTAAACATTTTGTTCTGTGGATATTGATTAAAGAGGGATTTTTTCCATCAAAAATTAAGCTGTACTTAATTTCAGTTCAAAGGTAGCAATAAATTTAAATTGAAGAACACAATAAAATATTTCAAGAGTTTACTTTATGAAATACATATTTAGTATGTTCTGTGTTCTTATTATTCATAAAACAAATCAAATATGCAGACACTGAACTTTATTTACAATTAAAAATGACACAACATTAAATGTAAATAATGACAGCCATTTCAGATATGGCAATAGTTTAACGAGGGTCCAAATTTAGTTTCATACAAAGTAATAAATGGATAAAAACGAATATATACAAAATTTCTTTTATCAATAAAATGAAACTAACATCTTTAAAAACACAATCTCATTTTAAATACATGTTGTTTAACACTTATACTGCTATTAATGTTCTCACAAAGTAGTTAATTTCTTTTGTTGCCACATCACATCTACGAGCAATAATTTATACAGATCTAGTTTCCAAGTTATATTACCAAGCAAATTGTACAATTATTTAAGCCATAGTTAGTTTAATGGACTTTGAATAGAACTAGTTTGATTCAGCAAAAGGTTCAACCATTTCGTCTATTTTAAAAAGAAATTTGTTTTTTATATTGTGTAATATCTAAAATAAAAGTGCCATCTAATGGTAGACAGTTTCCAGAGGTATATGCCTTTATGTGATTTCGTAACAAAATCCTTTTACAGGCTGCTTGAAACTGTATAACTGTAGCAGTAGGGTTATTGTTAAACACCTCTTTGCTACAAATCATACTAAATAGCATTTCCAGGTGGTCCTGTGATAATTTATGAGTCATAATAAATTTTAAAGCTGAGCTTTCTATGAGATTAATGTATAACAGTTTTAGGCTTTTAATACATACAAGAAATCCTAAAAAACCTGTACGTCGATTACTGTCGAGTATTGAAGGAGCATTTCTAGAAATTTTCAAACCTCTGATCTAACTCTCATCATCACAAAAATTTAAAGATGTTTTCATTATTATTTTTGGACGATTTTTTGGAAATCTGAAAAATAACCAGATAAATCTTTAAGATATAACACTAATATTTTTGTTTTGGAAAATAATACTTGTAATAAAAAAGAGAAGAAATAAGTAAAGAGTAAATAACAAATATTAAATAAATTTTCAAACATCATATACACATTAAATTAACGAAGATTAAACAAAAAGAAGTTATTAAGTTCTAAATTTTATTAACAATATAGTTTCTTAATTATATGCATAAAAGAAAATGTTTTTAAAAAATACTAAGGATGAATTTGTACTGAAAATGATCTATAGTTATCTTTTTTACACACTGAAAAACATTCTACGTTTATTTAATGGTAATAAAATTTTCTTTTCTTTTAAGTAATAACGCGAAAACACGAAGATTTCAGAATGTAAACAACTTCGCCATCATATCGCCAAATATCTCAATCTAGATTTACAACACGTGTCTGAAAAAATTCCATATTTTAAATATTAATAAGCGCTTAAAATCTATAGATACTTCTAAAAGAGGAAAATAAACAATTAACTTAAGAAGTAGACTTAGGAAAAGGATTAATTTCATACACAACAAATTGAATAATATTGTTTTCAGTTGCAAAAAACACCACAGCTAAGAGCTAAGACTTATTTTTGTGTAGCTATTTTGCATTAATAAAGCAAAAAATCATATACATTTTACTTACTGATGAAATGAAACAGATCCTCCTTTGATAAATTTTTCTTTACATTCGTAAGCATAACAGGATTTCACCATTTTCAATGAATTTTCATGAGAACCAAGCAGACATTTCTTATTCACGCATTGAAATAACAGCTTCCCGTACGACGTGCCATGCTCGTGTCCACTAGTCATGTGATTAGGTGCTTGCTTCACATTGGAACCCTCCATTGAAGAGTAAATGAAAAACAGAAACAGACTAGTATCATTCATTCTTCAAAAAAAATGTGGTAAACTACATCTGTTTTCCTTTTTAATTGTAAATCTAAATAACCTTCAAATGCATTAATTCTTTTTCTTTTGTACTAATTAAACTACTAATGTCTTATTGTGTGACAATTCTACATTTTCTATCATTTTTACAAAATTTTTCATCAAAATTTACATAAATTGGATTATCCAGGATATTCGCTTATCCGGGACGAAGAATTTCCCGACCATCCCGGTTAATCGAGAGTCTACTGTAATTACTCTTCCATGTGGATACATGTGCACAATGGACTTATAAATATTCACACGCATACTTATATATGTATATATATAAAATAGGTATACATTATAGGAGTATACACACTTACATGAGCAAACACACACACACACAAAACATATACAAGGCAATAATCATGATACTAGATATACTAAAAGATAAACACTTCTCAAAATCAGTTTTCATTATAAGTTCTCTAGTGAACGGCACGATGTGCATTTAGTTTTCAACTCATCACATATCCATAGTTTCGAATTAAGCATTCTTTCAGACATACGCGATTTGTCTTCTGTTGAAATTTTCCCCACTTAGTGATAAAAAAAGTCGTTGCTTTTCGTTAAATAGTAGCCACTTTTGATGAAAATAGTCGCTTTTGGCCATTTTTACACGAAAATAATCTTCACAGACACTCAGGCCCAATTTTAATAACAAATAGTTGCCGCTGGGAACCCTGTACATGCATACACACATATATATTTGCATATGCACACACATAGGGTAGATGCTAAAGTTTTGGCCACGTTGGATATGTTTTTCCAATAATTAACCAGTAATTTCAAATTAACTAATAAGAAGCATTCCAATATTTTAAACAATCCTTATTTTACTATTTTCAATCTGATTGGTTTATTTTTCTCAAATATGCGACTTCTAAAAAAATTAAATGCATGATCACGTATTGTAAACTCACAACTGTTACGGTTTTTGTTAAGGAACAAGTATTTGAAGTTTTTCATCATCAAGTTCTCAGAATTAAATGATTAATCTAAAACTTATTACCCTTGAGGTTTATGAGGTAAGCTTTCTTTTTATTCTGATTTCATATCAAAATTAATTATTTTTAAGATGAAATAGGTGGTGGCCAAAACTGATATTTTAAATTTACTACATGCCATGCACACACTACATATTCCAGTTTTGGCCACATAACTTCATTATTGTGTTTTGAGCCATTACGTAAATTTAAGAATATCTGGATGAAATAAAATCAACTACAGTGAAACCTCTCTGAGCGGCCACCCCTCCGTTCCAAGAAAATTTGGCCGCTCTGAAGGGTTTTCAGTACAATTACAAGATAAGTGCTATGATATAAACAAACAGGACGCATATTTCTTATTTAAAATGAAGTGTGAGACTTATCTAAAGAGAAAATAGTATTTTATTTAATGAATTTTAACATTTATTGAAAAAAGGATAAAATTTGTGACTGTTTTAAGTTTTTACTCTTCTCGGAAACAACTATTCTTTCAAGTTCGTTTTTCAGTTTAAAAATTAAATTTCTAACCGATTCGTTTGCAATTGCCTCGAAATTTCCGATGAGTTCATCTATTTTCCCCAAAGTCGCTTGAGTTGAAAGTTTAGCTTGCTGTCGATTACAAACCATATCAGAAAATTCCTCGTCAGAGACGGATTTAGAGGCTGAAAGGCATAAAAATTCATTTGTAAAAACGTTTATATACACAAAACATACTGGTTAGTTAATTTAAATCAATCTCAAATTTATTTTAGATTGAATTAAAAGCATTTAAAAAACGCTTACCTTCGGCAGACTCGTTAACCAAAAGTCGTTCCTCGCAATCGGCACTGTAATCATCAAAGCACTCCACTGCTACTTCTTTCTTGCTTGAACTATTCGGGATCGTACTCTATTCCAGCAAGTTTCGAGAGCTCTGCTAATTGATCTTCCGTCGTCGATTCGTCGAATAAATCTAATTTTCTCTCGACTTCTCTACTACTGATTCCACAGCTAACGAACCATTTAGTGATCACTTCTTGACCTATTTTTTTCCAGGAGGTTTTAATCCAGTCAAGAGCATCTCCGACAGGAATTTTCTTTGAAAGTTCACTAGCACTTTCGCATCTATCCATACGTTCAATGACGTGTCGGAGAGCGCGCTCTCTATATTCCATCTTGAAACATTTTATAACACCATGATCTAATGGCTGAAGTTTTGATGTTGTATTCGGCGGTAGAAATAACAGTTTGACATTTTTGAGCTGAGCTCCGTGCGCATGACACGTCACATTGTCCAACACAAGCAGAATTTTAATCGCTTGATTCCTCATTTTTTTATCGAAGTTAACCAGCCATTCTTCAAAAATAGATGAAGTCATCCATGCTTTTTTGTTCGCGTACCACGACACACCAAGAACGGTTTGTGTCTTTGACATCTCCAAATGACCAGGGGCTTCTCTTTCTCTCCAGCTGCGCTCACACAAAAACTAATGGTAAACCGCTCCTTCGGAATTTTTCCACCTCTGGCTTCTTCGGAATTTTGAATCATGCTTTTGATGGGCAAAGCGCGAAAAAAGAGAGCCGTTTCGTCCATGTTAAATATGTCCTCGCCATCATATCCAGCCAAAAGAAGTGGAAGACGCTCCTGCCAATCTTCACATAAACTGGGGTCGACATCGGCTGCTTCGCCACACATTGATCGAAAAGTAATGTTATTCCGTATGCGAAATCTGTCCATCCACCCATTGCTGGCGGAGAAATTCCCAAAGCATCCGCAAGTTCTTTTGCCTTGTGTTGAATCATCGGTTCACTGACAGGAATTTTCTTCGCCCGAACAATTTTAAACCATTCCAAACAGCCTCGTTTATGTCGACATACTTTTCGTGTTTCATCCGTTACACATCACGAAATGTGAAGTCTTCGTACTGTTTCAAAATCAAATCTTTTTCTTTAATGATTTTGTTGATTTGCGTTCTTCCGCAGTAAGATAATTCAGCTAACTTTCTCGCCGATTTGCCGTTCTCATATTGACGCAGAATTTCAATGCGCTGCTCGAGATTTAGGAAAACGCGCTTCGACATCGTTGCAACTCAGATCACTGACCATCTAATAAAACAAGCGTGAATGACATTTTTGCTCCAAAATTATCGGAATCCGCTAACAGCCAATAGGAAGCAAGACGCACAAACGAACTAACGACCTCCATTAACCTGATCTTGAGCCTTTCGGTTCAAGATTGGAAACATGAATTGAGTAGATTTTGCTGAAAAATGGGATGGGCGAACCCAACAGGTGGCCGTTGCTAGGGGTTATTTTAACATTAGGTGTATGGGCCGAAAAATCCGTG
This sequence comes from Araneus ventricosus, assembly GCA_013235015.1. Lineage (NCBI taxonomy): Eukaryota > Metazoa > Arthropoda > Arachnida > Araneae > Araneidae > Araneus > Araneus ventricosus. The sequence continues at coordinate 28,732 of BGPR01015380.1, forward strand.
CCACGAAAAATTGGCCGTTAAGAGGGGTGGCCGTTCGAAGAGGTTTCACTGTAGTTTACTTTTGTTTCTAAAATAAAAGTAACTGATTAAGTTTTGCTTGTTTTCATTTTACATAGTAATGGCTCCAATTAAAAATAAGAAGGCAGGTAGCATTTCCATAAAAAGAAATTGCTACTCGCTATCTAAAGTTGATAATGCAGTTAAGGCCATTCAAAATGGAATGTCAAAAACATCTCTATTTTGAATGTTTACCTTACATTTATGTTAGAAAATTTCAATTTGAGGAATCCGACTCCAGTGATGAGGAATATTCTGTTATATGCATGGATTGCTTAAATTTTAAAAATGATTCTGATGAATTTGATTAACGTTGCAATTAAAAATTATAAAAATACATATTTGTGGATATTGTTAGCGAGTATAATAATGCGAATTCTTGATTTTTAAAAAAATCTATGCTTTTGCGATATAAGTTTGTTCCTTTCCTCATTTTTTGTTTCATATTTTATCAAAAAAAAATTATGCGAGTATATATAGTTTAAAATTATAGTTTGTATTTTATCAACCAAATTAAATTATTGTTTTCTGCATTCCTGTTTCTTTTTTTTAAACTGAAATCTGCAGCTAAAATCAGTTTAGGTAAATTTTATTACATATCTTTATAAATACATAAAAAAATCACATTTAAAATAACAGAAAATGATGTACTAAAATAAATATAACGATTTATTTTTACTTAAAATTCATTAAAATGTCTGTTAAAAATATAATAGTAATGTGGCCAAAAATGGTTCAAATTGGGTTAATTTATTTAAAAATTCATAGCTCTAAATCTAAAATATTCTTCAGAAAATTTTTATAACTAGCAGAAAGCCAATAAAATTTGCTAAAGAACAGTATAAGTGTGATTTAATATGCTTTGAACAGTCATCCACTGTGAAATTTCTATTTCAAATTTTCTCTTTTTTTAAGGTGGCCAAAACTGGAGCATCTACCTTATATATTTGCATATACACACATATATATTTGCATATACATACTCAGATACATACACAGAAACACACAGATATATAGAATGTATGTATGCATAAATAAAATTTAATGTGTGAATAGAAAGTGCGATTGTTCTATAGCAATTGATCTATTTCACCTGATGAATTATTAAAATCAGTTTTACAGTGCTTTCAACATATTTGAGAAAAATCTCCTGAAAAATAGTTTAATTACTCCTGCAAGTACATAAACAGCATACAAAACTCTGAACAGAAATTAATTTTTTTTATTACTATAGATCAATCAATCACACTTTTCATAATGTTGAAACACAATCTGCATAAAATATACTCATTCAGACGATGAGGGTTGATTAGCCCAAGGTAAAAATCGAGTGTTTCAAAATTTTATAATTTTACGCACAGCAATGCATTGAAATACCGAGAATACTGAATTATTGAATATACTACTGAATTACTGAATTACTGAATATACTGAATTATTGAATATTGTGAGAATACTGAATTATTGAATACAGGGAGAATACTGAATTATTGAATATAGTGAGAATACTGAATCATTGAATATACTGAGACTACCGAATTACTGAATATACTGAGAATACTGAGAATACATAGGTTCTTTAGGTAACGAATTCGTTTAAGTAGATTTTTAGCGTCTATGATGTCCAAGTCAACAGTTTCATTTCCTTTTATGTCTTGTGTGAAGTCTGAAGGTTTGATAGCCCTCAACTCAATTGGATCATCATAAAGGTATGTAAGTGGACGTCCATTGACTACGCTTTCACATTCGCATAGCAAAGTCACCATTTCCTCGTACGTCACACAAGCACTTCCTAAGACTTTCCTTAAAAGTTGTTTAATGATGCAGATCATTCCTTCCTACCAACCTCCATACCATGGCGCTGCTGGGATATTGAAATGCCATTTGATCTTCTGAATAGCACATTCATCTATAATTTCTTGCCAGTTGAGATTGCTGAGAGCTCTTGACGTTCCCAAAAAATTAGTTCCGTTATCCATGTACATAATAGAACTACGCCCTTTTATAGCGAAAAAACGCCGCATAGCTTGCATAAAGGCTTCCGTAGACAGAGAGGTCACTAATTCTAAGTGAATAGCGCGGTAAACTGCGCACATAAAAATCACAATCCATGCTTTCTCACCTCCTTTCAAATAGATAGGATTTGCTAGATCAGCAACAGTCACTTCAAACGCAGCCACACGATTGATTCTATCGACAGAAAGCGGAACAGGAATAACTGGCACTACAGGCTTTGATGTATACCTCCTACATGTGACACATTTTTGCAAAACTTCTTTAACAACCCTTCGGCCCCGAGGAATCCAAAATCGTTCACGTAGATGAGACAGTGTAGTTTGTACGCCAGCATGGTGAAGTGTCTTATGAGCATAAGCTATGAGTCTTCTGACAATTGGATTATCTGCCAGAACGGTGGGTCCTACAAAGTTTTCTGGATCTTGCCCAAGGATTAGCCTTGATCGAACCTTCAATATTTTATTTTCTTCGTAAAACTGTATTGTCTGGGTGTACTTCTCCCGTTTATCCGATGACCATTCTGATTGGATTATTCGTATCAGAGTTTCCTCGGCCTTTTGGATTTCTTCGTATGACAGTTCCTTTGTCAACTTGTAAGAATTCGCTCTGACATTCTGGCAAAATCTCAATCAAAAAATAGCCGTAAATAGCAATCGATACTAATAGATTCTTCCAAAATGAAAGTAAATCATTAAAGGCCTCTCTCTAAAAACTTAAGCAGCAAACTGTGGCAATATTTTTCTTTGAAATTTCTAGATTTTTTAAGTTTTTGACGATTGTCTCCTAGATAATCCGCAACCGGGTTTATCCGCTCCCGAAAAATCGAGAGTGTTTTCTACTAAGAAACAATTACATTTACCCTAAATAAAGGGAGTATATTATTCGATGAAGTGTTTCCCCATCATTAAAATCGAGTCAAGACACGGAATCATAATGCGAACATTAATGTAAGGGCCAAAAGCTGATAAGGCAATCAACGAAACTGCTCCATTCGCTCAGTTTCTTGCTGTCGTAAGCAGATTATATATTTAGAAAATAAAAACCTTGTCATCAAACATCATAATACATCCGATTTAAATTTACTTAACAAATTATTCGGCCTTTGGATTGCAGTATTTTTGCAAAAATATGGTTGTTTATTCGCTAAATAACATTTTGAAATATAAAGTTTTTTTTGAAGTTATTCGTGATTAGTTGTTATCTACGGTTTAAGAAGGTACTGTTCAAAAATACAAGAAATAAATTTCATAATGATAATTTTTCTGTGCTACTTTCAACTGCGAACGAAATAATTGAATCCTATTCAAGTTTATTAAAAGAATACATTCTTTCTGGATTTCTCACAATTCTTAATGGAACCTGATAAAAAATAAATAAGTTCCATAGAGTGCAAAATTTGATGTAAAATTGAGTAACCGGTGACACGTAAACTTTAAATCTAGGCAGGAATTATGGTGTAGGGGAAAGTCGGGTAAGATGACGAATTGGATCTTTCTTGAAAATTACCCAAGATTGATGCTCCGATTCTGCATCACCAGAGATCTATAGCGACCAGCTACCCATGTCTCACCAAAAGATTCCTCTCCCTTATTAGTATTATTCATAGTAGGCGATATTGTGTTTTTGAGTTGTTCCATCGCAGCATTTGGTTGTTGCTTGGTCAGGGATAACTTTCAAGGAATACATATTTTTGATTTATGTATGTGATATTCGTATAGAGCTAATGAAAACGTGTTCAATACTGTATTGTTTTCATTTTTTCCGATGAGCTGATATCCTTCAATGTTTTTTAAATAAGAAGTTGAAGTCTGGTATGATGTCGAATCGGATGGAGAGTAAGATGACGAACCTCTCCACGCTAATGCATGAGCTGATCCTGCTGCCTGACTGTCACTTGTCCATCATGCACCTCAATGGCTCTCCAGAAAATGAGCATCTCATTAAAGAATTAGAAAGAGGAAAGAGAAGATTAACGAAAACTATGACAGGTTGAAGAAGGACAGTTAATAAGACTAAACGCAGCATACCTGCTAAAACTTCTACAACAAAGATGAAAGTAGCTAAGCAACACCTCGACTTTTAATTATCCGAATATGAGGACTCAACTTTTTCATTTGAATTTCCTTACTTTGACGCTGATGACAGTCTGGACCCAAAGGACCTCGATAATGGAGAATGCATCAGTTGCAGTGAGCAAGGGGAAAATGGAATTGGAATTCCAATGTTTTATGTGCAAACTCTGGCCCCATTCCACCTGTACTGGCTGGGACAAAATCCAAGCCCATGGCGATGCGATATTTGTAACTCATTTCGTTTCTTAAGGTTTCAATCTAAAATTTCGATTTATAATATTTCATTTGTTTTATGCTGTTACTTTAGTCCGATTATATTTGTTTTCTGTTATGTGCAATTTTTTATGATCAAGATGTGATATCAACAGTTTTAAAGAGTTTTTTGATAGCATATGATGTTGAATTAAATTGTTATCTCAGTTCGTCATCTTACCCGACATCGTTCGTCATCTTAACTGCATAGTCGGATAACATGACGTTAGTGACTTTTGTTTTCATGAAATTTTGGGGTCTCAAACTTTAAAATATTTTTTTATAAAATATCATTTTAAAGTAAAGGTGCAAGAAGATTTTGCAGAAACAATACTCCTTCTGAAATGAATACTGAGGTCAGGAAAAATCCCCAAAGCTTAAGGTCGTCATTTTACCCGACTTTCACTTACATCGAAATCCATAATTTAGAATAAATTCCCTGAATCATTATGCATCTTTACTTTTTCTCAGAGTATTCATCTGGCATTTTCAAGAAATCTTAATGTCCGAAACTGATTTAATTTTCAGTAAAAGCAAAAAAATATATGTGATGCTGTACTCGAATGAATCCTCAGACCAGTGGCTGAGTCGTCAGCTCAGAAACAAGCAGAGCTGTAAAAGTTTTATAGACCTAAGTTGTAGGAAATTTTGTGCTGATTGTTATGGTATGCAATGATGATATACTAAAAATTGATAGTTTTTCAGTTATAAGCAAAAAAAAACTGCGGAAAAAAGTTTCATGTTTTTCGGCTATAACTAAAATTCTTATAAAAAATATTCGTGGCAAACCTCAGATTTATAATGAGCACCCGAAAAAACATAAAGAAGCAAAAAATTACATCTCCTCCAGAATTGGATTAAAAAACTATTTAGCGACTGAACTACTGAGAAAAAGCCAAATGAGGAAGTCGAGCCAATCATGTGCTGCTCCTGAGTGCAGCTCAAATGAATGCAATTTCAAGCAGAGAAAGTGTTGCTTTTCAAAAGCTTCGCGACTCCAAAGTCGAATGTCGTAGTGACGAGAGATCAGAATTTGAAAAAAGAAACGGAGGCTGGCCCCGTTATGAGAACCCCTCCCCAGAGACTGGTCGAGGAAAACATTCCTTCTTTCATAGAAGAAGAATTATCTCCCCTTTTACTTTATTTGTCAGTAAGTCAGTAACTTTGAATGTGGAAAGCATTCCACGAGAGATTAATGATGAGATTAAAAAGGATTTTTATCAAAAAGGAGAATCCTGTGGGGAAAAAATAATTGTAATGATAGGGATTGAGTTAGAAGAAACCGATTGCACTGAAATTCATGGTAATTTGGGAAATTTGGCAAATGCCCCAACAAATACTTCTCATGAAGTAGATTATTCTCCGAATAAGCTATCCGATCAAAATGAACTGAGTTTTGAAATCGGATCAGAAAGATTCGATAGTACGAATTGCATTGCAATTGCAATTGCATGTTACCTCTGTCTCATGAAAGAAAGAAAACCGAATTACAAAGGATATGCATAGTATTGAAAGCAATAAGGAGAAAACATGACCCACCTGGGTTTATCATTTATGGCCTTTTACCATTTGATACACGAAAACGACCTCCTGGTTACTTGATGTTGGAAGTAAATATAAGATTGTTATATGAGCACTGGCTTGCTCCAGGAGAGGAAAGTAATCCTATTAATTTAAAAGAGATTTGGATAAATAAGATTCTTAAGGTATGCTTGTATTTTTGTGAGGATTATTTATCTATGGTATTTAATAACGTTATGTGTAAAATTTGCAGTAAAATGAATCTGGAAAAAATTATGTTATTATTGAATCTCTGGGCTAAAATTTAATATGCGTGCCAAACAGGAATTTCAGGAATATATTATTGGTAAATATTATTTTCTTATTTACGATTTATTGAAGGTACTTGCGGATTGAATATTCGTATTGTTAATTAAAATTAATATTCTTGCTGCAGAGTTATTTTTAGAGAAATCGGATCAGAAAGATTCGAAAGAATACTTAGAAGTATGAAGAAGAAGAATAGAGAAATGTCATACAAAGTAATACTGGAAATTCAGATAACCCATAGCAATGATTTATTATTTAGGAATAGAGATATCCGATTGCTTAAGCCGCAGCGAACTTTGAACGAAGTATGATTATTCGTGCTAGGCACAAAAGAAAAAACGTTTTCTTCTAATAATTGGAAGGAAATATGCCATCTCGTATAAATAATGCTTTTGTGTTTTTATGTTTTATTGTGTTTTTTAGGTGTTTCAGCTTATTAAATTGTATATGTATTTTATGGGTAAAATTGCCTTTATTTTAGCACTGCCAAGTTTACGTGTATCCAGGAAAAATTTTCCTCTTTATTCTTCGGAAAATTTTTGTTCCCAAGGGGAGGAGCTGTAACAAAGTCGCCAAATAACATCGATGATTTAGGGTTGCAGGTTGAATTTAATAGAATATTCTTCGAACATTGTCAACCGTCTGAGGACTGAAAATGTGCAAGTGCGGTGTAACAAAGCGTGGAGGGGCAGAGACGTAAAAGCGTCTACGGAGGCGACAATACTTGACTAGATACCAGGCCTTGACCACAGGGTCTTTAAAGAAACGTTTATTGACAATGTCGCCTATGTGACGGGAACTGGACAACGCAGAGTAACGAAGCGTGGATTTGATGGATGAGGGGCGACATATGCTTTTGTAGGAAGAGAGCTAACGAAAGAGAAACAATGATGGGGATTTTAGCAGGTGGTGGAAAAGAATGCCATCTGACTAATGAGAAGACCCTAATCGTTACATAAAACGGAGGATTTCGGTCGTCTGAAGGAGTTGAGAGTTGGACTTCAGCTACGCTGGTGAGCGTGAGGTTTTTGCTTCGGATCGAGAGTAGCAGTGCTCCCGTCAGGGATTGAGAGTTCTGATATATTTACTGACAGGCCCGGTTCTCGGGCTCATCTCGTAAGAGTTATCACAGAACTCCGGGACTTTATTGAATTTTCCAACGCAGTGCAGGTTGGTTTCGCGAAGTTAATTCATTACTCGACCAGAGTTACAGTTCCTCACTTCTAGGTCATTTTCATTGATTTTTTGTAAATATAAGCATTCTAATATAGAAAATGTATATTTCAACGGTATGTAAATAGAATCTAGTTGTAATAAAATTTGGAAAGAGTACTCAATGTCTGCATTCGCCTCGAATTTGATCCGCCATAAAACCGCGGCCATTGCCTGTGACGTTACAGTATTCATTCTTTAGTACTGTTGCAAAAGGTCTTCCTGTGGGTGGGTGGTGTAAACAGTCCAACACGCAGGATAATGGAGAATGAAGGTTTATTTACAAATATGCAGGAAAACACGTTGCACAGGTACAGGAAACAATAGTTCTTGCACAGATTACTTAATAGTCAACAATTAATTAATAGTCTTACTTAATAGTCAAATGTAAATAGTCAACAATTCACAGGTAATGACAGTTCTGCACTTTGATATTTAACAACACAAACAGTCAGCAAATAACTAGAAACGACAATAACAGCTCAGATCACCAGCTCGCACAGCGGATAGAACTCCAAAGAATTTCGCGCTTCAAGGCGATCAACCAGTCCATCAAGACGCTCCTCTGATCTAGGCGCCGTCCTTAAATATTCTCTCTCACAGGCCGTGACATCACATGGTGTTTTCTAGTGTATTCCCTTTCCTTGT
>BGPR01015381.1:2809-20191 GCA_013235015.1 Araneus ventricosus
GAAACTGAGTATGGGTTTTAGATGTCTTACTTTCCTCAGATTCTGGTCAGCTCGAATCATTTTTATGGAGTCCAGTGTGTTATGGATATTTCCTCAAACAACCAGCGGGAATGTTCTCCCCTCGACTTTTCCATTTACTAACACGATAGCGATTTGTGCTGCTTCGTAGTATAATGGAGAAAACTGAGTACGAGCTTTAGAGAGTGTTACCATACGTCTGGGTTTCAAGCTCACGTCCGCACTAGTGTCCGGAGCTGTAAAATGTCCAGATTTATTTCAGTGAATGCGGCGAGGGAGAAAATTTAGTTGTAGTGGGGGAAATGTGATGTATTCGCAAAAGTTGACCTTTATTTCACCAATGAAAAAAAAATCCATTATTTATACACGTGGTGCAACATCTGTTCTGCTGTCCGTTTTGAGAAAATGAAATTCTCCGTTTTCCGTGTTTTTCGTACTCAGGGAGGTCTAAAATACGAAGATTCATCAAGATCTCGCGAAGTCGATTTTTTTTTTTTATGATTATGGTACTTTCTCTTTATATGGTTCGTATACGAGAAAGTAAAAATGGAAGTCGGGCGATTATCTTCTGAATTGTCCAATGGATAGTTCCATTTACTCTGGAGACAGTTTTTTTTTTTGTCATAACCACTATTGTTTTTGTAGAACAATAGAGGTTATGAAGACAAGGAACTGAAGTCGGGGATTCTGTACCATCTGGTCTTCACAAATGTTACCTATTATTTTTAATTTTCAACTGTATATTTGTCCTCATTATTTGTGTCTATGAGAGAGGGAATAATGTATTTTGTAGAAATATTGTTATTTAAACATTGAAATAAAAACTTGAAAGTTGAGGTTTTCATCTTGTGGGAAGAAAATTTCGGAGGGAGGTGTGTGATACTTTATCATTAATGAAAAACAAGAAAAAATACTTTCTATTAGTGTAAAAATAAATTGTCACCCTCAAAAATGTATTTTGATGTTATTTGTTTTAAATACATTAACTTCATTGGAATGGGGTGGGACGTTGGTAAAATTTATATGGATAGTTGGTTTCCAAATGCTTCAAGAGTCTGAACTGCATTAAATGTTTTTTTGAGAACATGCTAGTTATATATACAAAATAAGTGACACGACAAATTCAACATGACTTATTTTGAAGTTTGAGACAGTTAGTTTACTTGCACGTGTAAAGTAGTAAATACTATAAAGTTATAATCCAGCAAGTGTTCTAAACATATATTGAAAACAAAGTTTTATGCTCAAAAAATCAATTGCTTTGTAAGAGAATAAATTGTATACAAAGAATTAGATACAGTTATGAGCGTTGCACATACAGTTAGAAACTTTTATCATACAAAGTACTATATTAAGACCGTGAATGGTGTAAAGACTTGTTAAAAGTTTCCAGTTGTGATAATAAAAATCGAAGTTTCAAACAGCTGTCTTTGAATTTTTCTTTTCATAACAAAAATGATTGGCACGGCCCGGGGCAGTCCAAGAACCGAGCAGATAGACCTGAAGTTCAAATTTCGCTGGTGTCTAACTGCCGTTGGATCGAGAGTGTAGAGGTTGTCTTTAATTCTTCACAATTATTTTTACCGACAGTTATAAGGAAATATTTTTAAAGGTAAGTTTCTAAGAAAAAGTCTTCTAGTTATGTTGACTAAGAACATTCTATTAATTAAAAGTTTTTTTTCTTTACCAAAGGGATATAAAAGAAGAAACAGACTGCAGGTGGTTCAGGTGAAAAAATGTCGAACTTTTGATTCGTCCGAATTTCAAAAATCAAGTCCATGAGATTTTTTTTTTGTTGTTGTTATCAAAAGATAAGAGTTTGCGGATTTATCGTGACCGATGGACTTAGGGATCTATTCTGGTACCCCCGGTTGGGTTGGGTTCCGCACGTTAACAACGGAACCCAACTCAACCGGGGGTACCAGAATAGACCCCTTTGATAACAGTCAACTGTGGCGCAGTGAGAACTATGTCATGCTAGAGCCTCATCTACTACTTCGGACCCGATTAGGGGGTCTATTCTGGTATCCCCGGTTGGGTTGGGAGACATCACTTTTCCCGTTGTTAACGTGTGGAAAAAGTGACGTCTCCCAACCCAACCGGAAGTACCAGAATAGACCCGTAAGATCTTCGAACTTCTTTGTGATTTTGTGCTAGGGCCTTTTGTAATTTGCATTTTTAGTTGTTCTGTTTTGTTTTAGTTCTGTTCTACGGTATGGCAACAGCCTTCTGCCATTGATATATATTGTTGTGTTTTGTGAAATAAATTGCTTAAAACCTTTCTTATAGTTTCTTTCATTGCGTTATCTTTTATTTTTAGAAAGCGTTAGAGTTTAACGTTTTGGAATATGTTTATGGTCGGATGATATACTAAAATTGGAGTCGGGCAACTTCTTCATTCATCCACGGCCATACAGTGGTGACCCGGACGTGATTTGAAGACGCAACCTTCTGATAAGTAACGGTAACCGTGATTCCGTTAACGTCGCCTGTTCTATTAATCTATCAATGATGTAATTAATTGTTCTACAGTTATAAAAGCATTACTACAATAAAGTTTCGATTAACCGTCCGGACAGGATCTGTGACGGATAACAGAAATCTCTTAATGCATATGTACAGTAACGTTATTTCACTGCTATCTTGGAACGAAAATGAAAATAAAATCTTTAAAAAGTTCATAATACATACATATGAATTTAATTTTATAAAGCAATCAATATAAATTTCACTATAAAAGTAATGATGTATAGCTTGTACAGTAGGGTGTAAAAGTAATCCGTCGACAAAAGATGTCTCTTTGTTGATGGATAACGGAAAATGACAGTTAATCGAAGTTTTACTGTACTATCTTATGGTTCTTAGGTTAGGTTAGGTTTGAAGAAGGCACACTAATCGCCTAATAATCTTAGTAAAACAAAACAAAAGAAAAAAAATTAGGTTTGAAAACTGTTGGAAAGAAGTTCGAGTTATTGTTAGTCAAGTATAAAATCATCTTTTGAAAATAAATGGTTTTAAATAAATTATATTTTTAAACATATCTATTACGAATTTTCTAGATATTATTCAAATATTTAAAAACGACCTGAAAATTCAGCTCATAAAATTTCTATTTATTATCTGGAACTAATGTTTGAGATAATTGTTTGCCTCAAAATTCCTTACGTGTGAATAAACCTGCGTTAAAATCCCAATTTCGCCATCAAAAATGCTAATGTTTAGTTTATAAAAATAACAATCATATAAACAGATAAGGTGCAAAATATTTAGAAGGGAATTTTCTAGAGATATAATAAATTCAACCGTAATTAATTATGTTCTCATATTCCAACAAAATATTCTACTTTATTTTGGTTTTATTCCATTAAGGAAAGTTAATGATTTGTTTGATAATAATATTTCCTACATTATCATTAAATTTACTACAATGGAATACGAATTTAATAAATGTGCTTAAATAAATAATTTATTTCCTTATTCGATGCATCGTCTGCTTTATTTTGAATAGAATTTTAACTATGAATTTAATCGTAATGAGAAATGTATGGTATTTGCTTTTGTTTTCCTTCATAAATAATCATCGAATATCAGTTATATTCAGCCTTTTATGTTTTTTAATGGAACTGTTTCACCTGAATGAACAGTTATGATTTTTATTTGAGATACGTTTTAGAAAATAATAAAAAGAGAAGAAACTTCAGTAGCTATCTTCATCGTTTTATTTTGTACACAAAATGGAACCGTATCTCGCTGATTAGCGTTGAAATGCATTGTCTTTATTTTATTTATTAGTTTTTTTGTTCAATTTTTTGCGCTTGTTAAGTTTATGTAACTTGATTTGCCAATAATTTTTTTAACCTTAAGAAATCCAGTTCGCTCTTTCGATCCGTATTGTATTCTTTTTCTTTATTTTCTATGTCTGAAAGCCTCTCCATTTTGGCATTTAGCCCTTAAAAAATAAAAATAACAAAAAAAAAAAAAAAAGAAAGAAAAATGTAAAAGAATATATCCTCTTCATTTTGACTTTCTTTCCACTTTATTTTGTCCCAGCCCTTTCCAGGTATATCCCAGTCTTTCTCCTCGGATATTTTGATGTCCTTCTTTTTCATTTCTGTTTCGTTCTTTTTCTTTTCTTATGAAAAAAAAGAAAGAAAAATGTACTTTTATGATTTTTTTCTTTCTCTTTCAATTCTTTCTCTCTGCATCTTATGTGTCGTGTTATAATACGCGTATGGCACCGTGAGTATGCACGTTTTATTTTATTTTAATTTTTTTCCTTCCCATTTCTCGTTCTAGGAAAGTCTCATTTCGCGTTGGGTCTCGAGTCAGTTTCATAGTTGGTATTTCTTCGCGATTCTTTTCAATTTCTCGCTCCGTTTCTTTTTACAAGCGAATCGACATTCGCTTCTTGAAAAATCCAGTTCTTTAGTTTCCCTTGTTTTTTTTCCACTCCCCATCTTTTCTCTATCCGTACGTTTTCTTTCTTAGCTTCACCGTTTGTTATCATTATTTTTGAGGGACGTGTTCTAATGCCATTTTCCATCTTTTCTGTTATTCGATTCTTTAAGTATGATAGGCATATGAACTCGACTGCCTTTACGGATGTTGCTTGCTGTGATTTCTAATCTAGAACAGCTGATCCAATAAGTACATCAAAATATCGTTTTATCAAAAATATAGAACAAAAAGATTTCGTCTAGAACAGTCGTCGGTAAAATTTGAGACAAGATTCAAACCTGTCTATGAGAAACGAATCGTTGATTTTAGAAACCACACGAGTCAATAATATCAAAATGCTTGGAACTTTAAAAAGAAACGACTTATTTTTTAAATCGATGGTCAAAACTTTTTTAACCCGGTAGATTTTATATACTTATAATGTGACTTTACTTACTTTATAATGATTTTATATACCTATAATGTGACTTTACGTACTTTATAATGATTTTATATACCTATAATGTGACTTTACTTACTTTATAATGATTTTATATACCTATAATGTGACTTTGCTTACTTTATAATGACTTTATATACCTATAATGTGATTTTACTTACTTTTTAATGAGTTTATATACCTATAATGTAGCTAAGAAATGACTCTTCTCGTTTCTTCACTCATTATGCAAATTGCCCTTTAGAATGTGAAAATAACATTAACGCAGCTTTTTTGGGAAAAAAAAGACTCGTGTCGTTTCTGCAAACAACGATTCAAATATTTGAAAGTTATTCGGGAGCCATAAAATATCTTTATAGGTGTGGAAAATTTTAAGCAATACCATTTATTAAATTTTTATCAAAATAAAAGAAATCACACATGAATTGCTTGCATTAGTTTTCAGCAATGTTATCAATAAGCTAAAATTTATTAAATTTTCTGTGCGTTATTTTTAACACGATTTCAAGTTGGCGCCATAAATTTGGCACTTCCATTTACGATTATTGGAATTCTTGTTAGGAAATGATTTCGTAAATAATATATAGATCTGGAGATTTGGAAACACCGAATGTAATTTTCTTTTAATTTCATTATATACACTCTCTAGTGCTGAGACCAATTTTGAATTATAAATTTAATTAATTTTTGTGATGAATTCGGTTCTCAATATATTAAGGCTCATTAGAGAATGTTAACAGAAACCTTTTATACGTTTCTCATTTATACGTCGTTTCATCACAGATTAATAATTGTTTCATAACCATTGCAGTGATAAAGAAAGTACTTGATTTATACGACGCAAAAGACGCAAAACTTCGGTTATACGTTGTTTTCCCCCTTTCTAAAATTCGCGAATTCTCTGCCCCAGTCTTTATTTCTCCGTTCCTATGAAGGGGAGAACCTTTTTACTTTCTGTATACGAAGTACACAAAGAGAAAGTATTGTATATCGTCAAAAAATTCGAACTCGAGTCTTTGACGAATGTCCACGTTTTAGACCTCCCCGAGTCTGAAAACACAATTTTGGAATTATGTCTGTCTGTGAACACGATAACTCGAAAACTATTAGAGATACGGGGATGAAATTTGGTATGTGATCTTTACACATAATTTGTAGGTTTCTCTCAAATTTTGGACAACGGGAAGTCTGTCTGTCCGCGGTCATGCGAACACTATAACTCAAAAATTTGAATAGCTAGATAGATAAAATTTTGTACACAGTTTTATCATCATAAATGTAGGTCAGTGTAAACTTTTGGGCCAAATCCGTCAAAGGGTTGACTGTCTGTCGGTCTGTATAATTTACTTTTGGAAAGAATCCATTATCTCCACGCGCATGGAAACGAAAGGAACGGAACGGAATTTCATTACGGAGTAGCGAATTACGTCAGTTTGTCCTTGAGCTGGTAAGAGCGGAGAATCGGTACGCGTCTCTTTGAATTTGATTCTTTACCTAGATATTTTTCAATCACTATAATGAAAAACCTTCTGATAGTCATTGGATTCTGGGTAACAATAGGTTCGAATTTTTTTAGCCACGCGGGGGAAGGGGAAACGGCACCTTTTTGGGGAAGTATACGAGAAAGTTTAGGGGAGAACACTTCCCCTGGTTTTAGAAAGAAAGGGGATTAAATCCTTCCTGCCATTTCCAGATAAAGATCTACCTTCAAGCACATAAATCGTATAAAATAAGGAATGTATAATTAGTACTCAAAATATACAATAAAAGTATGATTTTTCACACTTTTATGATACATGTATAATTTAAATTTTAAAATTTCTTTAATGTATTCAGTATTATGTAGTGATATGTACTAGTATTATCTTAAAATCTTTCAAATTATTACTTTTAAATGAATTTTCAGTAGTAGCATTTAGTTTATAATAATCACAGTTGTTTATTAAAATTTCAAGTATACGTCTTTCCATTGACACGTCGTTTCCCGATAGCCCCTGGAAAGTCGTATAAACAACGATTTATTGTGTTTCAAATTTCTTATTTTTTAATGTAATTAGTGTCTCTTGTAGGAAATGTTTGGACCTACGCTGTATCAAACAACAAATTTAAATTTATTTTATCTATTTAATATTTTTTTAAAAAATCTAGGAGCATTTCAATTGATATGGTGGGCATTTTAAAAATGTTTGTCCCACAGGCCACGGCAGGATTGAGAAGGATACGACAGGAAGGCTGTTTCTACGGGAAGTCTGTCTATCTGTCTGTCCGCGTTCATGTGAACACTATAACTCAAAAACTGGAATATCTAGATTGATAAAATTTGGTACACAGTTTTACCATCATGAATATAGGTCCGTATCAAAGTTTGGACCAAATCCGTCGAAGGGTTGAATGTCTGTCGGACTGTATAATCGCATACTTGTAAAAATTATATCTCCTAAACCCTTTGGCTTAGATAAATAAAAATTGGTATGACGGTTGCTAACATTAATTATAGATCGGTGTCCAAATTTCGTTTCAATCGGTTGAAAAAAAAGGCGTTCAAATTGCCTAATTAATTTTTCTAATCCGCTTCTCCATACGCATGCGTACTGGTGGCACTCTCTGAGCACGCGGAAGGATTACGTCACTTTGTGCTTGAGCCGGCAAGAGTGGAAGTGGTGCTACATGCAATCGGCACGCAGCTCTTTGAATTTGATTATTTACCTAAATATTTTACAATCGCTATAATCTACATTGAAAAACCTTCTGATAGTCATTGGATTCTGGGTTACAGTAGGTTCGGATTTTTTTTTTCGAAGGGCATCTTTTTGGGGAAGTATACGAGAAAGTTTAGGGGAGACGACTCCCTCTGTTTCCCATTTTATTTTGTCCCAGTCTTCTTGATAAATGATTGCTATGTACTGTACTGTACTTTAAAAAAATTATTTTACAAAAGGAAGTCCAAGTATAAAAACCTTTACATTTTAAGATAAATTTTATAATGTCTAACTTAACTGCTGGAAACACAAAATCATGTGCAGTATGAATACATACATTTTTGAAATAAACAAAATATAATAGTCGGATTAATTTTTAGAGCAATTATTTAAACTTATTTTGCTGTTAATTGATAAATAATTAGATTTAAGTGAAATGGTAGGCGTAATAATGAAAAAGTCCAAACTGGCAGTTTTTAGTTTTTGAAAAAAATCGAACGCCTTGGAAAAGTAAATTATTTCTATTTTATTACGGAGAATTAGTTTTTTTTAAAAAAACTAGGCTGGAGTGTTGTTGACTACTGCATTTCTTTATGCATCTTTCACGCATCTTATGGCGTGTTATAACTCTCGTATGGTACCGCAGCATGCGCGTCTTATATTATTTTGTTTTGCATTTAAATTTTTTTCCTATACTTCCTCTTTCTAGGGAGTGTCATTTCGTTTTGGGTTTCGAGTCAGTTCCTTAGTTCGTATTTCTTCGCAATTTTTTGTCAGTTTCTTTTGGCCCTTACTTTTTTACAAAACAATCGACATTCTCGTTTTGAAAAATCCTGCCTTGGTTTTTTCTTTCTCCTTCTTTTCTCTATCCGTGTATTTCCTTTTTACTTTCTCTTACACGAAGTATGCAAAGAGAAAGTATTGTAATCGTGAAAAAAATTCGAACTCGAGATTTTGACGAATCTCCACGTTTTAGACCTCCCTGAGTCCGGAAAACATAATTTTAGAATTATGTCTGTTCGTCTGTGAACACGATAACTCAAACTATTAAAACTACATGGATGAAATTTGTTATGTGATCTTTACATATAATTCGTAGTTTTCTATCAAATTTTGGACAACATCCGTCTACTGGAAGTCTGTCTGTCCACGTTCATATGAACACTATAACTAGCTACTTGGATAAAATTTGGTACAGAGTTTTATCATCAGAAATGTAGATGCGTTTAAAACTTTGGACCAAATCCGTCAAAGGGTTGACTGTCTGTATAATCGCATACTTTAAAATGCAATAACTTCTTAATAAAATTAATTAAATGAAATTTTGTATACGGCCTTCTGACCTTAATTGTAGATTTGTGTCCAATTTTTGCATCAATCGGTTAAAAAAAAACGTTCAATTTGCATATGCGGTTCAAATTGCAATTTTGGCGACAGTAATCTGCCGCCAAGCGGCTGTTTACAGAATGATTTCCTTTCGACTGGCCGTGGTCTACGAAGGAAATAGTAGTGAGAGGCAAACATACGCTTCGGAAAATATGGCACCCCACCCCCCCCTCTAAATTGAAACTTCGTTCTGACATTCTCAGAACGAAGATGAACGAACCAGATGGGTATAACCAGACGTGTGGTGAAATCTTGTGGGATATCTATAATAAAATTTCGTACTCAAAAACGTTAAATAAAATCTTATTAGTTGTGATTCTCTCAGTTGCTCATTAAAATTGCCAACATATTCAATTTTTATGCGCGCGAAATGAGGATCAATGACACTTTTTTTGCAAATTATCTAGTTTTTTGGAATACACAAATTTTATATTTTTCATTGTAATTTTTTTCTCAAAATACCCAGGCATTGGGTAAATACCCGGGTATATACTCCAAAATTATTTACCTACCCACTGGGTATTTACCCACCCCACATTACTTGTCGTATGCGAGAAAGTTTCGGGGAGGCCACTCCGCTGGTTTAGTTTGGCTGTTTGTCATCGTTGTTTTTGATAAAAGAATTCTGATTCTATTCTGGATCCCATTAAGTTAGTATTATAGGAATATATATGAACTCGATTGACTCCACGGATGTCACTTAGAGAGCATTTTATCGAAAGTAAACATAGCCACTTTTTGCTGAGATTCGTTTTTTAACGAATTTCAGCAAAATTCACAGCAGAGCTCCAATTTTAACTCTTTAACTTACCACAATTGATCAAATTATTTCCTTCCGGTTGCGGAATTACGCTAATGTGGTTCACATTCTTTTAATTCAGAATTTTTTAAATTGCATCTAGTCGCTTAACAAGAAACACCACTTATCTCAATTTTTTGAAATTTCAAAGAGGAAGTACTCAATTTTTTTGCAACAGACATCGAATATTTCTGAATTTTTTTAACATCTGATATAAACATGAGAACACATGTTCCTACCAGCGTGAAGAAAAATTCAGAAATATTCGTTATTGGTGGCGAAAAATTGGGTATCTTCTTCCTCTTTGAAATTTCAAAAAATTTAGATAGGTGGTTTTGTTTGTTAAGCGACGATTTAAAAATAGAAATATTTAGTTTATTTTAAAAATAAGAAATTAAAAAAATAATTACTAACATTTTCTCGGAAATTTCACACCAAAACCGATACCATCGATTTAAACACAAATTTCAGCATGGCATGTTGTCAAATAAAAATCTATGCAGTTTCAGTTGTATCTACCTGTTGTTCAGTCTACCTGTTACCATAATGTTTTGTGAAAATATTAAATATGCTGACGGGGCTTACAACTTACCCTGGCGATAATTAAAAATATTTTTTAAACAGATAGTGGAAGCCAGATAAAAATGAAATGTAGCTGCCATCAGTGAAGAGATAATTGTTTGAATTTAAATTGACGTAAAAAAACTTTCTCTTCAGATGATAGTTTCCGAAGTTAGGTAAGCAAACGACAGATTGCTGAAATATAAAAACAATTGACAAAACGTCATCGGAGAAGTTAATTTTTAATATTTTTAAAGGGTTTTCATGAATGCGACACGAGAGCATTTGATTACATAATACATAGACGCAATTATTTTGACCGCACGCAATAAGTGACAGCCTTAAGTTAGAGTGCACGTGAAAGTCAAGGAGAAAGCACTCCCGTTTTTTGTTTTAATTTTTCAGATTTCCTGACCAATCTGTGCTTGTCAATCGATCTTTCATTATGGAAGTCTAAGAAGTTAATAGAAAAAAGAAAAAGTCAGAAATTTAATTAAGGATTTAATTTATGATATCGAATTCGGATAGGTTAATTCATAAATTTAGATGGATGAACTTTATCTATAAACTTTTCTTTCTGTATCACGAAGAAGACAACGATGATAGTAATTTTTCTTTTTTATTATATAATAACTTTTAT
The DNA here is from genome assembly GCA_013235015.1 of Araneus ventricosus. Taxonomy (NCBI): domain Eukaryota; kingdom Metazoa; phylum Arthropoda; class Arachnida; order Araneae; family Araneidae; genus Araneus; species Araneus ventricosus. The sequence continues at coordinate 13,810 of BGPR01015381.1, forward strand.
GATATATTCTGATAATAATAATGCAGTAATTGATGATAATACATTTACTTTGTCTTTAATCTTTATTTTGTGGGCTTCTAAAAATAGCATTTTCTTAGAAAAAACTTGATGAGAGTTTTTAGTTCTAATTTATTTTCAATACTTTCTTGATGATTACGTCTATTTGTCCAACCATCATTATCTGCGATAATGTTTTCGCTTTTATTATCACTCCTGAATTGTGCATTTCAATATATACGAGATATTTTAAGAATAATATAATTTAAAGTGTTTTAGATGATTACCTTCATGAATGAAGTTCATCTATAAAACAGTTATTTTCCTAAAATAATTACTATATCTTTCCCAATTTTTATGATTCTCTGAAATTCCACGGGCCGCTGTGTTCTTGTGAAGGAGTCTCGAATTCGAGACAGAAGGGTCGTGGGTTTTGGGCCCGAATTTTCCAAAGTACGTTGGCGCACGTAGGCATCTAACGTCCTTTCAGTTATGTGGCGTCTCGAATTCGAGACAGAAGGATCGTGGATTTTGGGTCCGATTTTTCCAAAGTACGTTGGCGCACGTAGACATCAAACTTCCTTTCAGTTATGTGGCGCGAAAATTTAGAGGAGTGCCGACAGGTGTAGTCCTCATCTCATCATCTTTCCCAAAATAGCTCTCGCATAGCTTCTTAGAAATGAGACGTTAATAAGTAGACTAAACTTTGAAACTTCGGTATACAGCTTTTCCTTGAAGAAATCTCAAATTTCGAACCACTAGTCGGAAACATCGTAGCATGATATTGTTTTAGGCTTCATTCGTCCGTCTTGCATTCATCTGGTTTGAATAAAACACCCGTTGCATGATTGTTACATCACGCAATTTACAGAAAGAACGCCATCCAAAAAACATTATCACATTTTTAAAACCAGCGGGAGTGGTCTCCTCTAAATTTTCTCCTAACACATGTAGACAAAAAATAAGCAAAAAGGCAGTAAAACGAGAACCCGAAACGCAGTGGGGGAAAAAATAAGAGAAACGTCATACTACGATTTAAGAGGATCGTCCAATGCGGATGTGGAATTAGAAGCCTGCGGGGCCAGCCAATAGGGCTGGGTGTAAGATAAAGAAAACGAAATTTGCAATTTGGGCATTTTTTTTAACCGATTGACACAAAAAATTGGAAAAAAATCTACCATTAAGGTAAGAAGGCCACATACCAAATTTCATTTATCAAAGTAATTTTTTAAAGAAGTTATTGCGTTCAAAAGTATGCGATTATACAGACAGACAGATCCTTTGACGGATTTGATCCAAGATTTGATACAAACCTACATTCCTAATGATAAAAATTTGTTCCAAATTTTATCCACATAGCTATTTAAGTTTCTGAGTTATCGCGTTCACATTAACACTGAACATATAAACAGACAGACATCCCGTGGATAATGAATAGAAACCTTCAAATTATGTGTAAAGACTACATACCAAATTTCGTCCATGTAGCTTTAATAGTTTTTGAGTTATCGTGTTCGCAGACACATAGACAAACATAATTCCAAAATTGTGTTTTTCGGACTCAGGGGATCTAAAACGTGGAGATTCGTCAAAATTTCGAGTTCGAATTTTTTGACGATTACAGTACTTTCTCTTTGTATACTTTGTATCTACTCTTTGAAAGTAAAAAAGCGAAAGTAAAAATTTTGCTGTGGAATTACTTATTGTTCAAAGAAAACAGTTTTTTTCTCATACCAGTAACCTTGGCAAAAGCACGTGAGTGAAAGATTTGATGGATCAGAATTTGGTTTGGATTTGATTACGGCAATAAAAAGCCTTGTTATAGATTGTGTTTTGTAAAATTAGAGGGAATAAAGATATTACCGCAATGAAATTCGTATCACTGAATTATGAGATGGTATAAAAATAGTTTTTGAATGAGTTTTGCTTCGGAGTTATTGAGTAAAAACATTAAAATTTCAATTAATTTTTAGTGAATTAGAAATCCAATTAAAAGTTTGTAAGCTCTTTTCTCAGTGAGCACCTACCAAAAAGCAACTATGTGCCAAATTTGGTGCTACAGGCATCAGTCTGTCCCGTAGGGCGTTGCAAACTGTGCGTTGCGCATCACGTTGCCTTCCACCTATACGATTTTTAGAAAGAATTTCAGAGAAAGTAAGCCAGTCTCAAAAAAATTATGAGCTTCCGTTATCAAACTTAAATCTTTCTGGACTCATGGTATGTTAATTTCTCATATTTTGTTCAAAACTGTTTTATTCAGCTTTCTTAGCTTCTTTAACTAATTTTTAAATATAGCAAGTGGCGTATGAAAACATTTATCTGTCAACCAAAAAAATTCTAAATGCATCAAATAGTTATAAAGCGTGGTAAAGAAACGCTGATTTTTTTTATTTGATTATAAAGAACTGCGAGGAGAACATTTTTTTATCTGGAAATTTCCGAGTAGAAATTCGAAAACGATCGTTTCCTAGTATGAATAAAGATGTCTGTTGTTGTTGTTATTTATAATTTTCACTTTGCTTGCTAGTAAATGAAAAAATATATAAAAAAAGAATGTCATTTGATTTTACTGAATAAACGTCGAAAGCACGCCGTGAAAATTTCTACTTGAACTCGCGCATTGTGGCGTACATCTGCTGAAATCAGATAAGATCGTCTGCGTTCTCTTGGGATGTTTTAACTTTCGAATGCCTGTTATTCATTCGACATTCGAATCGTCGTCAATTTCAATTTGATTTTGGTGACGGAGCGGCTGTTGGTAAACATTAACAGAATTCCGAATTTTCTGCTGTCTTCGATTTCGTCCTTTTATGTTTATCTTCTTCACTCTTTGTGTGTGCTTTGCCGTGGTAATTCCGGCGAAGAAATGTATTTTAAGGAAAAAGGGCGCGGTGGCATCACGCAGAAGTGAAGCGAATTGATCAGAATAAAATATGGAACGCGAAAGCCGGTGTTAAATCGTAGATTGAAACGGAAATTTTTTTGGTTCGACGAAAGGGACGAGAAATTGCTTTTATGTTCGAAATAAAATGCTTCTCTTCGAATTTTTATTTCATTTCGGTGTTGTTTCTCTTCTGAAAAATGGAACTGAAATCCTCTGAAAGAATAAAGAAGCGAACGAAAAGCATTGTAATGCAAATAAAATAGATAAAATCGTTTCAATTTTTGAAATTCTATGCTCTGTCTAAATTTCGTTATTTATCTGTTTTTAACAAACGGGTATTTTACAGGTTTTTGTTGCAACATTTTTCTATCGGAAATTATTTTCCGTCTTATGCATAAAAAATGGCACGTGGTAGAAAATAGCATACGATTTTAATTAATAATGTTTATTTTGTAGTTTTTAAGTAAAAATAAATACTGTTTTGAATTGATGAAAATCAGTGTGCTATAAACATATATTTTTCTACGACTTATTTCACACGTGCCTCCATTTACACAAAAAATAATTTTCTGAGAATCCATTTTTGTCGAAAAAATTTGTCTTCCTGTTATTTGTTTCTAATAATTATCTTGCAAATATATAATTAATTTGAAGGAAATTCCAGAAAATTGAAATATTAATTAATGATGATTAATTAAATGTTTAAAAATTATTTTAAATTAAGATGCTTTTGTCATTTAATTTATTTAATATTGATATGGAATCGAGAATAAGAACAAGTTCAGGACCCCGAAATTTGTTTACATGATTCTATTAGGAGTAGCATCAAGAGTTTAAGAAGCTCTATTTTTGTATTTTATTCTTACAGTGGTTTTAACAAAAAAATTCAAAGGTTACTTAAAGATATTGCAATTACATTGTTATATATATATATATATATATATATATATATAGTGTGTCTCTTTCTATCATCTTTATTCATATTTCTGTTTTCTAAAATATGAAATCTTCTTTAATAAGTAAAATTTTTATTTTTATACTATTTCAGGAAAGATGTGATTGTGATATATTGTCTTCGAATCACCTTTTCATTAATTAATTGACATTCGTTGTAGTCAAATACAAATAATTTGTGCATTTCAAAATTCATTCATCTAGAAATTGGGTTTTACAGTAAAATTTTAATAATTAAATTATAATATGGTAAGGTTGCTCAAGTCGTACCACATCTTAAGTCATACCTATGTCATTCTGACTTTGTTGTGGTCGAATTAGCAACACTGACCGAAGTGCGATAACTCTAGCATAGGAGATGTTAATTCCATTAATTAGAAGGGAGCTTCAATGCGTTATAGCCTAACCTCGAAGAAAAATAAGTTTTCGGTAGTTTTCTTAGTTTTTATGCTTATTTTTCAAGACGTAGAACAATAATTTTATTAATAACAAGTTATTTCTTAGGGTCTGTTTTTCTTTCCTTGAAAAAAAATCTGTGTGTTTTGTTTGATTATTATTTATTACCAAATATTTCATTATAAACTATTCTTACCTAAATGAATATCTTCTTGAAATCTAAATAAATCGATTTAAATTTTTAAATATAAATAAAACCATCGTTTTTTAAAAATTATTTTATTCAGTTATAAAGGATAGGTGAAACGCTACTGTACCCGAAATTCTATCCATTAAAAGATCTGTATTTTTTTTAAATATAGTATTGAATTTAATTTTAAAAAATAAGTTTTCTACTTAAAGCAGCAATTACATACAAATGTAATTCAAATCGCTTTGGCCTTCGCATAAAATTGAATAAAGATTAACATTACTACTCTCAGTTTAACTGTTTAAAAGTGTGCTTTTTAAGGTTTCTCGTATGCTTATGAAACCGATGCTTCTTTGAAAAATATATATTTTACAAAAGATAGATTCTTTTTTTCACCTAAAGCTTTGCTATAAACAGTTACTAAACTTGTGTTACAAATGTGTAAAAAGGTGAAATTAAATGAATAAACGGACAGACGAAGCAGCCGCACAAATGTCTTCTTAACTTAGTCAGAAGACCCTAGTCATAAAATTTTTTGCTGAAATATTTTGTTGTGAAATAATTTTAAATCAGTGATATATTTTACTAAAAAAAAAAATTCGGTTGAAAACAGTTTTTTTTACAAAAAATATGCTAATTTTTTTGAATTACGATAAGTGAGTGCACAGATTGAGCAAGAAAAATAATTAAGAAAAAATTAATTTTGAACCTATTTTTTTAATTAAAATTAATTAATTAAAAATATTTAATTATAAAGTTTTCCTTCTTCTAATCAAAAATGTAGTTAGTCAATAGTCTTATGGATGTACGAGAAAGTGTATATTTATGTATATATATATGTAAAGAAAATATAGTACGAGAACATCTCACGGGCCCTCAGCACTATCCTGACAATGGACTCGTCTCCGGGACCAGGGGCGAGGTATCCCGTAATCAAGAAGAAGAAGTCAGTAGTCTTATTATTTAATTATTATATTGTTCAAATTTATTTGAAAAAAGGTAAAAATGATAGTTTGTCAAATATGAAGCGTTATGCATTGTAGGATTAAAGCCCTGACAATTCTATTCCCAAATGAAATTCTGTGTTAAAAATTTTCACTCACTCGAAGATTTCAAATGATCCACCTTTCGTAGCATTGCAGCGTAATCTAACTCTACTTTCTCGACAATTTTCTCCTAATCACCATCACTAAAACTATTCACATCATAAAAGCAAATTTTAAAAGCAAGAATTCCATATTTTATGGACTTCCTGGAATTAATCCTTTTGCCTAAAATCCACTATTACCCAACCGATTAGAGGCCCAACAGCTCGTCTCCTACACTCCTGATTTCTCTCTCACGCAATCGGATTGGAATGATGGGAAAGCTGGATTGTAATATAAATAAGAGTAAGGATTGGAGGAAAAATGATTTAAAATTGATATTGAATTTACTTTTAATTAAGCAATTTTAAACAACGCTTAGTTAACATTAATTTTCCAAAAACTTTCCTTCTGAAAGTGAAAAATGTTGCAACTCAACAGTTTTATTAATCATTTATTAAATTATTCAAAATTATGAGAAAAAAATGCAAAAATAGTAATACATCAGTGGTAAACATTTTTCAATGTAGGTTTAAATTCCTGATAATTGTACTCTCTCACACACACACTCACAACAAATGGAATTCTGTATTATAAATGTTACCGTTAAAGCATATAATTCAGTTATTTCATAGAATAACTAAGTATTTCATGAAATACCTAGTTATTCTATGAAATTACGGATTGAAAATAACTAGATAATTCATGAAATACCTAGTTATTCTATGAAATAACGGATTGAAAATAACTAGGTAATTCATGAAATACCCAGTTATTCTATGAAATAACGAATTGGAAATAATTAGGTAATTCATGAAATGCCTAGTTATTCTATGAAATAACGGATTGGAAATAACTAGGTAATTCATAAAATAC
>BGPR01015381.1:20201-36813 GCA_013235015.1 Araneus ventricosus
CTATGAAATAACGGATTGGAAATAACTAGGTAATTCATAAAATACCTTGTTATTCTATGAAATAACGGATTGGAAATAACTAGGTAATTCATGAAATACCTTGTTATTCTATGAAATAGCGGATTGATAATAACTAGGTAATTCAAGAAATACCTTGTTATTCTATGAAATAACGGATTGGAAATAACCGGGAAATTCATGAAATACCTAGTTACTCTATGAAATAACGGATTGGAAATAACCGGGTAATTCATGAAATACCTAGTTATTCTATGAAATAACGGATTGGAAATAACGGGTAATTCATGAAATACCTAGTTATTCTATGAAATAACGGATTCCACGCTTTAACTGTAACGCAAATATTCACTCATACAGAAATAAACTTTCTTAGCAGTGGTGCTTAATATGACGGTAGTTTATCGAAGATTTAACCCTAATCACCATCACTGATAACAATTCACTTCATAAAAGCAAATTTTAAAGGCAAGAATTCCATATTTTATGAACTTCCCCCTCCTCGAAGTAATCCCTTTGTCTCAAATCCACCTTTACCCAACCGATTAGAGGCAACAGCTCGTCTGAAAGGCATTTATTCCTCTCTCTTGCAATCGGATTGGGGTGGAGGAAAATCCCAGCCATCCTCCCGCAGAGGAGCAAAAATAAAGCCGTGCGGGGCCCGCTGACAGCTCCTGAAAAGCACGTGCCCGCTCCACATGCGAACTCTTCTTCCGACGGGGACTCTTCTCCCACTCGGCTGCCCAGGGCCGGATGGAAAAGACGTTAAAATGACGTTTTTATTATTTAATGGGGACGCCCCCGCGACGCGGGATTTTTATTTTTAAAAATAAACCCCCCTCGCGCATTGTTGTGTGTGGCCCACGACAGAGCACAAAGACCCGGGGTTTGTTACCTGCCGTTTCTTCGGCTTTGTTGGAGAAAAATGCTTCGGTTTGGGTTGTATTATTTATTTGCTTTCTTCTCCAGAAAAACGGTTCGCTTTTTTTAAGTAGAAGAATGGAGATATAATGTGTGTGATATAGATGTGGGTGTATTCAGGAGATTTTTTTATGGAATATTTTTCATTATGGTTGGTTATGTATGGGAAAAAATTATGATTCCTTTTCTGTTTTCTTTTTGGTTTGTTAATCCCTTGAAGTAATGTTATTTAGACGTAAAATAGTGGTAATAAATGAATAGTGTAAAATTTGAATGAAAGCGGAAAATTCAACAAAAGTCTGAAATAATATACTCAATAAAGATTGAAGCAAGATCACAAGTAAGTAATTATTTAGATTTTTAAAACACATTGAGTTCGTGTGGTAGTGTATAAGTAAGTATGTGGATACGAGCATGTTTGCATGTAACATTGAAGTAATGCATGTTAGATGTAAAATGGTGGTAACAAATGAATCGCGTAGGAAGTTGAACGAAGAAACAAAGCTCAATAAAAGTCTCTAAAAGAAAATAAACATTGAAACAAAATCTTAAATTTATAATGGATTAAATTAATATCTTAAATATTAATCTAATCCAATGATCTCTCTTAGATAAATCTTAAAATAAATCATGATATAAGATTTTTGAAACACATATTCAGTTCGTGTGGTAGTGTATAAGTAAGTATGTGGATACGAGCCTGTTTATACGTAACATTAAAGTAATGCATGTTAAATGTAAAATGTTGGTAACAAATGAATCGCGTAGGAAATTGAACGAAGAAACAAAGCTCAATAAAAGTCTCTAAAAGAAAATAAACATTGAACAAAAAATTATTCCGAAATTCGGCCGAATACCGAATATGTGGCAAAAGAGCCGAATATATATTTGCCGAATATTCGTTACATCTCTAGTGCAAAAGTCATTTTTTTCTGTTGGCATATGCCCCTCTCTAGATTCTAAGAGCTGAGATAGCCTTTCGCCTCTTTTGGATGTGAAAAAAGGTTCATTTAAGTGCCATTTGATCTTTACTTGAAAATGAATTTTTTTTTGGAGTTTTCCCACTATGATTCTCAACAGGTGATATAAGGTAGGCATTTCGTAGTATCTATCTGAGATTAAATATCAGTTTCTTAATTTGGTATGGCTATGTTCCTAGAACATCTTCCTCTTAACGTTTATTGTGTTTGTAAGCTCAGCTTCCACCAAACTTGGCAGTAAAAACCAAAACTTTTTACCATGTTGATTTTGATAGCCTCCCAAGTTTTCAAGGCTTCATACATTTTTTAAGGATTACTTTATACCTGAAAGAAGAAATTGTGGCATCTCTCCAATTTTTTATATTCGTGCTGAAGTTGGTCATGACCAAGAAAGATTTTTTTTTAAATCTTATATCAGATAGATATTGGACATTAATCAGCCACTTTCAAAAATTGAGCTGATCATTTATAAAAGTACATTTGCTCTGCTCTATATAGATGTCTTAAAAATCTTGAATTGACTTTACTCAAAAGTTCATGGAATTGACAAAATATCGTCAGAGATGGGGAACCTTTTTTCACTGAAAGGCCTCATTATTTTCGGCAGTTGGGCGAGCAGAATCTTAAAGGTTATTGTTCTGTAACTATTATTATATTACAGACAATTATGTTATCTCAATGCAAATTATAAATAACTGGTAAGGCCACATAAGAAACCCAATAAGGCCACAGGTCCCCCCTGTACTATGTATTAAACCACAGATGTATCTGTACTCTTAATCTTTGTCTTACATTTTAAAATACTGTAATTCACGAGTATAGTACTATTATCAAAATATAATTTAAATTGTGTGTATTATGCATTTGACTGAAAATGCATATCAGCTTTTTATAAAAATTTCTTTTTAACTAAAATTAATTTAAAAATATGCACTCAACCTTTAAATTATTGCCCGATTCTTATGCATTTTTTAAAGTATGGTAATATACCATTTTTCTTAATTGATTCAGGCTGGCAAATCTGCCGTAATAAATAAGACTGATATTCACTGATCGTTTATTTTTAATAGTTGTTTATCTGCAGTTTTATGAGCGCTATTACATTTTGCTTCTCTTATCAGAAAGAGAAAAAAATCCAATTCTTTCTGTCGTCAAATACTTTACATTAAAGTACAAATTCCTTTTCATATTTTTCTTAGTGTTGTTCCGCGTCGAAAAGATGGCGATCTTTGGAAAATAACACGTCTGCTGCAATCCCAAATAACGGGCCGGAGTTACATTAATATCGCATTTGTTTCCTCGGTAAGTAGTCGAATCTTGATCTTTCAATCGACCTTTCTCACCTCTTATCGACTCCTTCCAAAAATAGAGCTTTGCCAGACTGCAGCGAGGAAACGAGCTCTTTTTGCTCTAAAAGAGCCTCAATCATTCTTAGAAAGAAAATCGTCCCTATCAATCTTCACTCCTTTTCTTAAACTTCACTTTGGGAAGGAGAGGATGCAACAATATATTTTCCTGGTGGGATTTTTCATCCATGAGAAGGTCCAATATAGTCTTACAGCGATGAAAGTATAATAGGCTAATTTGTAAAGTATGAAATAGCAGTTAATTTTGGTCAGAAAAAGTATGGCACTAATTGTTATTATGACATAAATTAGGTTGTAGAGTAAAAACTAGTGTTACACTTGTATTTGAATAGTGATAAAATGTAGTAAATTCGCATGATGTCTCAGTAATACAGTGGAATCTCGGGAATCCGTGATTTCCGATAATCCGAACATCCTTTTTAATTTTCTGAAAACTTTTTACCGAAAATTGAAAGAAAAATAACAGTTGCGAATAAGAAACAAGCTAATTTTTGTTCCTATCTTAAAAGAAACATTTGAATTGGTATTTAAGAATGAATACAGCACCTTAATGAATAGAAACAAAACCGGCTATCTTATTGACTTAAGAACTAAATCTACTTGACGATGTGAATCGCAATTGCCTCTTTTCGTACTCTTTTATAGAGTACCCGAAGTCAATACTCTACTGTATTTGGTATATATCAAGAGTATTTTACCGAATTTTCAGGGTAATCCGAATTTCCCTGATTCCGAATAGCAGTTAGCCTCAATTAGTTCGGATTCCTGAGGTTTTAATGTATGTCAAATATATCTGCGCACTGCATCTGACATCTAACGCCACGGTGTCTTACACTGTTCTGTGATGTCACATCCTTTTTTCCTCTTGCAAGATAACCAATGGTTCCAAAATTGGTACTGTATATTTAGCAGTAGTTTGACCTGATCACTCAGGTAAATTGTTGGATAACATAGAATGATTATAAAATGATAAGTTTATTTTTCCAGGCTCATTTTTGAATTTCAAATTGTAGGAAATTATGGCGAGATAGATTATAGCACTAAAAACAATTAGTGTCGAAATTTTCTTTGTATATTGATAGATTTAAAAAGCACAAGAAAAAAATTGATTAACTTTTTGCACTATTGTTTATGTTTTGAATTTTAAAATAACAGTTAATTATGGTGAGACAGATTGCAGTGTTAAAAAATTAGTGTTATTTGTATTTATACGTATTTCAAGTGACATTAATAACTTTTACGTAAAAGAACTTCTATTTAAATTAATTTTATTTTTGACTTGATTGTTTTTCCTTATATAGTAAATATGACAATTCCTGGTTTATATAATTGCTGTTGGAGATTGTGTATTATAAATTATTACTAATCTATTGGCGGTGTGAGATTTGAAAAAGTAGATTGGTGAGGAATTTTCGAGTACCAATTTATATATTTTTCGACATGTTAAAATGCATTACAGCAATTAATAAAATAAATGACATAATTGGTTTTATTTTTTAAATGCATTATTTTTAACCTATTATATCAATGTCTAAATATTTGTATTTTTTGCAAAGCACTTGAATTCATATTCGATTGTAGCTTTAATATGATTTTTATTTTAACTTATCCTGCTCTTTTAAAACTTAATGTTGTTAAAGGCATATTTGTTATAATAATATTTAAGTGTGCTTAAGATTCTGTCAGAATTCAAGATTTTAAAGATTTCTTCTTGAACTGTAAATTTAAGAATTCAAACTATGGATCAAAAACATATCTGTCTCTTTTTTATGAGAACTTGGAATCACTTTGAAGACTGGATTATTTTAGTTTATTTAGGAAAATTATACAAATTTGAATAAATTAGAGATGAATTCTATTTCAGAAAATTAAAGAAAAAATAAAGATAAAATTAATACCTGATTTCTCGAATGGTGACAATATTTTAGCAAATAAACTATTTCATCAGCTTTTTAAGTTGTCTTTCTGCTCTACTTTATAATTTAAAATTTAAAGGAATCAAAATTCCCTCTTCTCTGGCGTGTCATATTACAAAAAAAAATTTACTTTTTTCAAGATTCCCACTTACTGCTTACCTTAAAAATGTGAATTTTATAAAAGTAGAATTTAACATTCTCACTTAAGCAACAGTTATAAAGACACAGGTTTTCCTGACTCTAAAAAAGCAAAAAAAAAATAATTTGGTTGTGAAAATATTAACAGACAATGGCTGTCGATATTTTCAGGGGCGATATTATTCTCGATTAGAAGAATCTGTTTGAATGAGTTGCGTTTCTGTTGGATCTAATCAAATTGCGTTTTTATCATTATATATCATATTGATTGACTTGAAAAACATGGCTTTTCTTTTTTTATATTTGGATTAATACCGACGTTGCGAATTCGCGTCGATCATGTCATTTTGCTCATTCAGTAAAAATGGTTATTCCAGCAGAAATATTCGTGAAATTGGTTTACAAATGGCTTAAATACATGTAAACCTTGTCTTCTTTTACTCTCTGTAAATGTTGTTTCTGCTGCTGATAGTTCAACGGTAATGAAAGAACACCTGCAAAAGGAAGAAACATTTTTCGTTTATTAAGCGAAGATCAGGTGACGATGTTATGTATTAAGAATGTTAATTTCTTGATGAGTCAAGTAATAGATGTTAGTTGGGAGGACTATTTTGTTTCTACTGTGTCGAAAATATTTTAAACACGATGTTTCTTTAGCATATATACGGTAGAATCTCTTGGGAATGGGAACATAAGATTAACGATGTTGTGTATTAAAGAACGTTATTTTTCTTGATGAAGTCAAGCAATAGACATTAGTTGGAATCAAGGATTTTTGTTCCTACTGTGTCGAGAAAATGGCCCCGAAACACGATGTTTCTTTATATATATACAGTAAGATCTTTGGGAATGGGAACATAAGGTAACGATATTTGTATTAGGAACGTTAATTTTCTTGATGGAATCAAGTAACCCAGGAGTTGACTTGAGATTTTGTTTCTACTGTGTCGAAAATATTTGAAACACGATGTTTTCTTTATATATATAGAGTAGAATCTTTGGGAATGAGGAGCATAGGTAACGTGTTATGCAGTAAGAATGTTAATTTTCTTGATGAGAAGTCAAGCAATGATGTTAGTTGGAAGCAGGATTTTCATTTCTACTGTGTCGAAAATATTTGAAACACGATGTTTCTTTATATACAGTAATCTTTTGGGAATGGGAACATAAGGTAACGATGTTATGGCAGTAAGGAACGTTAATTTTCTTGATGGAATCAAGTAATAGATGTTAGTTAAGGAGGCTATGTTTCCTACTGTGTCGAAAATATTTTAAGCACGATGTTTCTTTATTGTGAATCTTGGGAATGGGAAGATAAGGTGACGATGTTGCTATATTAAAGAATGTAAAATTTTTGATGGGGTCAATTAATAGATGTCAGTTGGAAGCACGATTTTATTTCCTACTGTCAATATTTGAAACACGATGGTTTCTTTATATATATATACACAGGTAGAACCTTGGGAATGCGTATTATATCCGGAATATTCGGTAAATACTCTTGATATATTAAAATGTAGTATTGACTTTGGGTACTCGGTGAAGAGTACGGAAAGAAGCAGTGCGATTCCTCGTCAAGCCAGATTTAGTTCTTAGTCAAAATGAATAGTCGGTTTTGTTTCTACTCATTAAAGATGATGTATTCTTTCTTAAACTTACCAATTCAAACATTTATTTTAAGTTAAGGAATAAACATTGATTTGTTTCATATTTTTTTAATAAAAATTTTTTAAAAAAAAAAGTTCAGTTAAGCGTAATTTCAGTTTATGGGTTCAGTTCCGGAACCAATGTACATCTGGCGGTATCCACAAAGAGATGATGACTTTTGAGAATACGCCGGACTATTCAGTGTGTTGAATGAAAAGAATATACGGAATCGTTTTGAGCTCACATTTCATAGGCGAAGTTCCCACTGTGTTTTATAATGCATTAATAATTTTATTCACCATTTTAATTTTTTTTTTTAATTCGATGTTTTCTTCAAATATAATATTACAGCAAAACAGTGGAAACTATAACCATATTTTATTTTTGAAATAGATAATTCGTCGTTGGAGATTCCAAGTAATTTTTTTTAATAATTATAATAAAATCTATGGTATAATAATTTATTACGCATTTTTTCTTGTTGTAAGTACTTATATCTTATTTGGAAAATCCTTTATTGTGATTGAATGATTTATTCTGAGATTTTTTTTCAGAATAAAATAAATGACTCATTAATCCTGAAAAAAAATCCATCATTCATTTCTTTTCTAACATCTTATTTAATTGGTTTTCATATAAGGCCAGAAAGCCATATTTATTTCATGTTTTACAATTCAGGTTTTACTACCAAAATACATGGGTTGTCACAATTCGAACTGTTTTCTTCTAGCGTTTGCGCCACTCGAAAGCTTCGTTATTGGGTAATGTTGAAAGAACAACGGACGGGTTTGAGATTCGGGCGATGAGGGAAACCCGTTCCCATAGCAACAGCATTCTCTCCGCATGCTCGTCACTGCCATCTGTGCGATGATGAAGCTGTGGGCGGAAGTGGATGCGAAACCAATCTGTTCAGCAACTGTGATGGTAATGGGTGTGAAGGGGTGGAATTAGAACCTGATTTACATATTCTGCAGCAGGGATTGAGGGAATCGAAACAAGTCGTTTGTTCCTCTTCAAGTTTAGATGGAGTCTTAATTCCTCCTTCAAACTCTTTTTATTTCTCGATAAAAATACACCGTTCCTGTGCCTTTTGCGCCCCACATTTTATTTGAAGACCAAATCAAACTTGTTTAATGTCGCGTTTCACGTGATATAACAGCTTTGAATAAATTTGAATTGATTAGGGGATTTTTTTTATTCCATTTCTTCCCGTTCTCTCTTCGACATTTTGTTTTGTTTGACTTCGATGGAAAGTTTTCGTGTTTGTCTGCCGATTCTTGCGATATTTTTCTTCTTATAAAGCACTACTGATGGAAATTGCCTCTGGTGTTTGCCTTCTTGTTTAAAAACAAAAAGTTTATTGATGTAGAATTAAACTTTTAGAGGAATATTAAAATTTAGCCGTAAAAATATAAAAGTTATTATAAGAAATGCAAAATAATTTGAGCTCAGAAAATTTTGGGTTTATTTTTCTATCGGCAAATACGCGTAACATTTTTGATTTTATGCATTTTTAAACAGGAAAGAAGTGTATTTTCTTAATGAAAAAAAATATGAAATAATATTGTCCCTGTTTTGATATTTTCATCTATTTTAAGTTGAAGTTATTTGTACGTGCAGCGTTTTTAAAAATTATTTTTATTGGGAATATTAACCTATTAGTTGAAAACATATGTTGTTAGTTTTATCGAAGCAATATATATTTCATATTTGAAATATAGTGAAATTTGATTTTAAGAAAGTCTTTTTTTTCCACAAATGTGATCAATTTTAGTTTGTTATCTGCTTCCAGATTTTTGCTTAAGTTTCTGATTGTCCGGTCAGTGGCAGTTTAAAAATTATGAGAAATATTGAATTATCCTTTTTTAATATTATTTTGAATCTTTTTTTTATGATTACTAGCTTTTGAATTGACTAAACTTGTATAATTTTCAATCTTGCAGCGCTGGCATCTTTTTTTTCACTTTTTCTCCTATTAGTCGATCCCAATTTCTCTCTTGCTAGAATCTCTGTATTCTGAATGCTAAAACTACTTTAAGTTTATCAAAAATTATTTTATTTATTGTTATAGAATCATATCAGATTGGGCTTTTGCAGTATATCTTTAAAGTCTGCCCCTTTTTCATCTAAGACTTTTATGGTTCAAGCCGTAAGTGATGCTGGGTCGCTCACTTGAATTTGACTGCCGCGAAAATCTTGGCTGCCCCTTTATCTGACAGATTCTTCGATATTATCAAGCAAAAATAATTCGTAAAGTCCAGCAGATTTGAATCATTTTATCAAAATTTCCCAAATAGATATATTTAATGCAATTCCTATACGTTCATCAATGATTAATGCTTCTTAGACCTGTTCTGGTTTCTTGCTTGTGAGCAACATTTGCGCGAAATTCTTTTTGCGCATTAATTTAGAATGCTAGGGTTGTGTACAAAGAGAAGCACGTCTTCTTTATTTTATAAGGGCGTGGACATGATGGAAGAAGATTTTTTCTATTTTTTTATTATTTCCTTCTAAGTTAAATATTTAATATTGTATATTAGTTATAAATTTTTAAAGCACTTTCAGTGCCACTGGTTCATTTATATATGTAATTTCGTACATTTCCCGCAATCTTGACTCTACGTTTAATTTTTAAATCATATTTATTCGAACGAATTTTGATTGTTATAATTATTTAAAAAGTTTGCAAATCTAGTTACATTTTTCAATATTCACGCTGTGACCCTTAAAATACTCACCACTTTAATTTAACTCTTTCTAGTACAATGTATTGCTATGAAAGTAGTGATAATAATATAGCATCGAGCAATTCGCATAAATAGAAACATGGATTGGCATAAATGGCAAAACAATATACTGTCAAACGTAAAGAAGTTAAAAAAAAGGATCCACGTATTCCGTGCCGCAATGCTTTATGCGCAGCAATTATAAAGGTTGTGCAACTGTAATATCGAACAATTGGCATAGATAGAAAAGTGATAAAAAACAATAAACTCTAAACTTGAAGGAATTAGAAAGGATCCACGTCCCCCGTGGCGCCATGCTTTATGCTCAGCAATTATAAAGGTTGTGCAACTGTAATATCGAACAATTGGCATAGATAGAAAAGTGATAAAAAAAACAATAAACTCTAAACTTGAAGGAATTAGAAAGGATCCACGTCCCCCGTGGCGCCGTGCTTTATGCGCAGCAATTATAAAGGTTGTGCAACTGTAATATCGAACAATTGGCATAGATAGAAAAGTGATAAAAAAAAACAATAAACTCTAAACTTGAAGGAATTAGAAAGGATCCACGTCCCCCGTGGCGCCATGCTTTATGCGCAGCAATTATGAAGGTTGTGCAAATGTAATATCGAAAAATTGGCATAAATAGAAAAGTGACAAAAACAATAAACTCCAGACTTGAAGGAATGAGAAAGGATCCATGTCCCCCGTGTTGCTATGTTTTCAGCACTTCACTGATAAAGTTGGCGCAAATAATAAAATATCGAGCAAATGGAATAAATGAAAGGGCTTTACAAAACAATACGCCGCCAAGCTTGAAGGATCCACGTATGTCTTGTTTGGAACCACTTCTCGGGTAATGAATAAGTTCGCAAAGCAAACTTTCGACTTCTCGGTTACGGAAAGAAGCGAGGTTTTATTTCTTTATTCTCGTATTGTCTTAAAAGTTTCTCCCAGAGCTCCGCACGTACCGCGTTAAGGGCCTTGCTTATTGCGTGCGCGACAGACATGGGTAGTGATTGGACCTGAGTCACGTATAAAACCCCTTCCTAATCCCACCCTACCTCGCAGGTACATCTTTGATCTATGATGACGTCAGGGAATTCGGCTAACGAAGTTAATCACCGAAATGATAGGCTTTCCTCGTGTGTGACGTCACGGAGACGTCATCGATCGACGGGTTGCGTCACTGGCTGAAGGTGCGAGAGGGGCTGAGGTCCAAAACTCGGGGCCCGGGGTAGGCGGTAATGAATGTGATGGGAGTTCAATTAAGTACCAACCCATAATCGATTATCGGCCCGCCTGCCGCTGGCGTTTATAGGCGGAGAGGCCTCCAGACAGCTGATTTGCAAAGTCACACAGCCCGCTTTAAAGCATTTCTTATTATTCCCCCCTCCTTCCCACCCTCTCACAGTCTGAGGTACCTTACTCAGGAGATTTCGGAGTGGATTTTGTGGTCGGGAGGATTTGGATTTCTAAGCAGAAAAGAATGGCCCTTTTCTTGTGTTCCGATGAGTTGGGAGGTTGTTTGCATGTGTGTACTCGCATGAGAAGTGGGTTTTCGATTAATGCTTATCTCCAAGTGGGTATACATTTATTTTTCGTGTTTCCAAATTTTAATCGTTTTTAATCTACAGGATCTCCTCAATTTGCAACAGAGAGTTCCGTTCGTACTTCAAGTTCTTTAAGTCAGATATTTCAACACTATTTTCATCCAAACAGATTATAAAAATTGTACATAAAACAACAAAATTCAATCCATGTACGTATAATTGTTGTAAAAAATATGAAAAATTATGCTATACGCACCATTGTACGCTGTAAACAAAAATACAACCTGAAATTACGTTTATTTTGAATTTGTTTTTTGTTGTTGTAAGTTGAGGAGAAGGTAGATACAGGATGATTAGAATTAAAATATCTGTTCAAAGCTTTTTTTAATAATAATAATAATAATAATAAAAACATGGGCCGTAAGAACATTAAATTTCGATTGTATGCATACCAGATTATGTCGAATGACGCAAATAAATGAAAAAATAAATTTCTAAAAGTAAGAATAAAAAGGATCAGTTCCTAATATAAAGATAATTCAATCGCAATTATGTTATAATTCAGTTATAGTCGTGATGCATATTCATTACGAATTGCAATTAGTATGGGAGTGCGACAGATATTCACAATTGTTATAAGTAAATCAATTATCAAATCAAATATCAATTTCATTAATGTATATACATTAAAGAGTTCTAAGGTAAAGAAATTCTTTTCTTCTTTTTTTGCGTCATTTATCTCCCTATGTTCTGAAATGCATATCACCGTCAAAGATTTGTTGGTATCATGACCATTGGTGTCTTCACTAAAGTACTCGGAACCGAAATACTTTAATTCTAACTACCCAAGACATTCTGTTTCTTTGCAAGAGAAAATTAAGGTACCATTTACGGCTCTTAAAAATTAATGAACTTTGGCTCATTTAGATAATTTGGACTTTTAAATTGCATACTTTCCAAAGACAGATGGACATGTGCTCTTACTTAAATATTTATTAGATTTTTAAATTCGAAATTTCAAAAGTGTGATTTTCTTTTATTATTGCCTAATATTTTCAGGCGTCACTCAATATGTTGTATTTAATATTGAAGTATTTTACGCTTTTTAAGCTAAAAATATATTAAATCCACTGCAATTTTGAAATTGCATTTTCACAAAAATGAAATGGTGTTGCCGGTGTCCAATGTTGCTTTTTAAAAAATATTTTGATATGTGTATGAGGAATTATTTTTAATGTTATCAAATTAATTTTGGTATTCCCATTTCGAATATTCATTTTAATCTAATTATGATTCTTTCGTATATTTTTGCATAATTATCAAATAAGTTCCGAATATAATATTTATTGATAGTTAATTCGCCACCTTTTTGTCTCATTGTATCACAATTTTTTAACGAATTATTTAACATCACGTAAAAATTGAGTCTGATTAATGTGTTTTCTTTAGCATATGGTTTGTAATCCTTAAATTGTTATTTATAACTTTTGTAGGATCCCTGTAGTATCAAATTATTATTAACAAGACGTCCATTTCATTTCAT
This sequence comes from Araneus ventricosus, assembly GCA_013235015.1. Classification (NCBI taxonomy): domain Eukaryota; kingdom Metazoa; phylum Arthropoda; class Arachnida; order Araneae; family Araneidae; genus Araneus; species Araneus ventricosus. The sequence continues at coordinate 33,011 of BGPR01015381.1, forward strand.
TATACGCTAACAATTGAATACTCTTGATTTACGATATACATTCAACGCAGCGTATGACGCAATGATTAGCTTGATGTTATCTAAGTCATTCCACAAGGTGACATAATTACATTCCAACTCTTTAAAAGGAAAAAGATCAGCTTCAGTAGCATGATATCGACATTTTTTTCTCGCAGGAACCCTTTCGAATATCTGCGCCCACTTGCAAGGTGATTCTTGACCACCCTCGGACAGGGGAGAGGCCCAATCCGAGAAAAGACGCTTTTTCTCCCAGAGCGACCCTCAACTCGTTCACCTTTACCTGGCGGACGAGCTAAAAATAGCTCTCTCCTCCCTCGCTCGTCCACCCCGGGTGCGCCACGCGGATGCAGGCTCTGACGTCCCGGGCATCTGCTCCCTCCCAGCCGACGACCCCTGCTCCTCCGGGGGGGGGATGCTCTTCCTCATCCCCCTTCTCCTCCTCCTTATCCTGAACTGTTGTGAGAATTGTTAATTTCGGAAGTTTATTTCGGTAGGCATCTTCGTCTTGTTTTGTTTTAGCGGGATCGATATATGTAGAATTTTCTGCTTTCATTTATTTGGATTACTGACTGTAACCGCAGAAAGACACGGGTTGTGCCTCCCAATTTCGAAAGCATGAGAACTTGGGAGGGAACTTGTTTGTTGGTTTTGTGTGGTTCCTTCGATCTGCAAAGCAAAATTTAGGTTTCTTTCTGACTGAGATAAATTATCTTCATACAAAAGTATTTAGCACGATTGCATTTTATAGAAAATTTCTAGACTTTTACCTGTGCCATCTACAAGAAGAAAGTTTGAGGCAAAGTTTATCTAAGATGCAGCTGTTCTTATTGTTTCATATGTAATTTTATCAGTAAATTTATGTGTCCTTCTTCCGTAATCTTATAATCTTGATTGATATCTTTCTGATCTCTCTCTAATCTGCATTGATACGTCTAAAAATCTATTTTGTTACAGAATTAAGTAAAAAATAGCCAGAAAAACATTTTACGTTCAAATTTACGAACTATGTATGTCTGGAATTAAAAACCAATTATTACACATGATACTTTTCTCTAGAAAATAATACGGAATTAACTTTGAAGAGCCAACTAGTATCTACAATAAACATGAACGAATGGTTATTTCAATTCTTTTGAAAAAATTATTACCATTACAATCCAGAGTATATTACAAGTGCTTCATATCATTTTCCTAAAAGGTATCATTTTACCTCTGATTAAAATTAATTTAGATAATTTGTTGGTTTCTTCAAGCTGACTCTTGTTTCATTTTCTATCGATAGCATTATTAGATAAAACAATACTATCACGCAATATTAAAGGCCTTTTAGAAATTGGAATACCTAAAATATCATGTATCTCTTCTATATATAAAAGAAAATGTTCGTGTGTGTACGTGCGATGTATAGACGTAAAATATTGTACTTACAACTCTGAAGTTTGGCGCATATGTAGTACTAATGGTGACTCAATTTACCTCGACCCTTATATTTGTTTTGATTTCGTTTTTAAAACTTTATTTTATGTCATTCTAGACTTTTTTTATTTTGTTGAAGTCGTATGTCACGGGTAAAGCCGTGCGCGTACTGCTAGTAATATATAATATCACTCTTATATCACAGAGATATCTCAATTATGTTGAAAGTTATCACAGTTTATGTAATGCAGCGGTACTTAATTGTAGGGTCGCGGCACTCTTCCTTCAGATTCTACAAAATTTGCAAGTGAAAATATACAAGAAAATAATCCTGACTAAAGATACTTAATTCAGTCGACCAGGGACTTTCAAAATCATTTTTTAAAATTTTCAACTAATAAATTTGAAATTTTGAAGGCATTAATAGGAGCACTATACAAGGCAACACACAAAAATTCACTGCAATGTGTTTATTTATTTCTGAATTAGGGGTATAAATGTAATTTTTAATAACAATTAATGACCTTTATAATAAATGATCCAGGCGCTCCAAAGTAACTCGAAATCATTTTAATTTTTTTTAAAAATTAGTTACGTTAACCCTTTTCAAACAAAAATTGGGATTAATTTTTATGTTTCAGTAAGGAATTTCGAAATGAATATACGTAATAACTCATTACTATTGATTTTGGAAGAAAATATGCTCAATATGTGATATGGAAGAAAATATTCGCATTTTAATAACAAAATAACTTCTATAAAAATGCCAAAAATTCTTCTCCGTGTACGTCTTTATTCTTCTATAAAATGTCATGAAATGTGAACAAAAATTGAAGGCCATTAATTGTTATTAAAAATTACATGTATACCCACAACTCAGAAATAAAGAAATATGTTAGAGTGAAATTTTGTGCGTTGTCTTGTATAGTGCTCCTATCAATGCCAAAAAAATTTCAAATTCATTAGTTGAAAATTACAAAAACTGATTTTGAAGATCCCTGGTCGCCTTAAAGAAATTAAACTAAAATTTCAAATTCATTGAAATCATTTGAAATTTTAATTAAAATTTAAATTTCAAATTCATTAGTTGAAAATTACAAGAACTGCTTTTGAAGATCCCTGGTCGCTTGGTGGACTGGTTGTTTTCAATTGATTTTCCTGTTAACTTTTGTTATTTAATATTTCATTTTATAGATTTATTTTGATCTTTTGTATCGCAGCAAAATGTTCCAGAGGAGGGATTGTATACAGAGTCGAAAGTGAAAAAAGTTCAGGAAGCCCTCTTTCAATCTTTTACACATAGGGTTGGTTGTCTTTTGAGAGCTATTGTTGTGTCGCTTTCATTTGTATGGTGACTGAAAAGTCTGAAATTATTACAAATTTCTGTTAAATATCTTTTAAAGATAATTATCTCAACACAACTCAAAGTTAATACCAAAACTGGCTAGCTGAACTGATTCGCTGGAAGAGCTTCGTCAGTGAAGTATTTTCAATATGAAACCTATTCAAATAGTTTTAGCCTGGCATTCATAGCATTTTAATACTTTCAGCAGCTTATCCGAGCGATGTAGGAACCTAAGCATTCCATGTTCCTGGATCCTTTCCTTACGTGGAACACACACGCATTTAAATACTTTCCCGGATTCCGTCTCGCGCCCGAGATTTCTGGAAGATTATCTGGAATTTAATGCTGTATAGGCGGAAGTATTGCTGGGTGTTAACTCCATTGCTTTATACAGCTTTAAATCTATTTCTGCGCTATATTTCACTTGCAGGCGTTTATATTCTCGATTTTTTTTACAAGTCAGGAATTTTTCATATTGTACCGTTTTCCTCTTTTTAAAAAACAATTTAATGTATTTTTTGTAATAGAGTTGACTAATGCTAAGGCAGAAGTTATCGAGCAACAAGTTGTTTCGTTTATCTTGTCAGGCATTTATTCGCACATTTTTCGTAATGCTTAGTTACAGACTTTCATCTATTGCTGTTTTACAGTAAATTCTCGATTATCCGGCATTCAAGTATCCGGAAAGCTCAACTAACCGGAAAAATTCGAAAATGAGTTTTTCTAAAAATTTTGCATCAGAGTGCCAGAATTTAAAGCGCCCGCACTGTTCCATTCACGCGGGCAATTTATTTCTGGAATGCAACATCCGCTCCGCACGGAGGGGCGTAGAAGGGGAAAAAGCAATATACAGTACAGTGACGTACACAGACTTGTTTTTTGGGGGGAGGGGTTCGAAAGCAAAAGTGAGAATCAAAGAAAAAATAATGTTCGTCACCTTTCGCCGGAAAAACGAGACCTAAAAACGAAATCGACAACCAAAAAAAGAAAGATTAATGGATAGAATCGGTAAAAAAAAAAA
>BGPR01015382.1:0-36806 GCA_013235015.1 Araneus ventricosus
TTCTTTGTACTATACATGCAATTTACAATACATGTTTTTATATTTACTTTATCATATTAAGCGGTTCTTTCTATTAGAGCAGTCAGAACTAATCTATCATTATATATTATACTAGGAAATTGCCCGTCATGGTTTGACGGGTGCAAATTGCCTCTTCATTCAAGAGATTTACCTTCAAATTTGACGTGTTTAAATAGATATATATGCGAGATAAATGTTTAACATTGATTAAAAACATAAAATAAACATATGTTTTATAACAGGAAATATTTTTTTATTTACATATTATTTAAATATTTGTTTATTCAAAAAAAACCTCTTGGTAAACAACATTCTGTGTGAAGTATTTTTTGTTGTTTAATGATTTTCCTTGTACTTCAGATGTCTTTGTGTAAATTTTAACGTGATTGGGAATCCTAGAAAGTGCAACATAGAGCTATCCATGTGAAAAGACAGGCTCATTGAGGTAAATTCCAACATAATCGAAAGTTTGACCCTGCGATTTGTTGATAGTCATCGTGCAAGCTGGAATTAACGGGAACTGGCGGCGGTTGAGAATGAATGGTAGATTCACGTCACTGGTGGCTAATTTAATTCTTGGCAAGAAAACAAAATTACCACGATTGCATTCAGATACAATTTGGCGTCCAAACTATATCACGCGCATGATATACCACTGCCGTAATTTACTACTCTCTATTAAAAAACGGAAATTAATTTGAAATATAGGATTAATATAATTTAAAATTTCTCGGGAACTATTGATCATAGCGGATAAATTTTATATCAATGGATAGAAAATTTTATTTCACTATTTTAGAGCTATTAAATTTGAAATTAGAACGACAATTACTCTTTTAAATTTTCAATTACTAAAATTTAGGTTCTCCAACAATGAAATAATGCTGTCTAACGTCTCGCAGTGCTATGGCACGAGTTTTATTGCTGGTGACATCGGAGTGTTACCGGAGGATCTGGGTTATTATATTAGTAATTGCAATCTATTCATACAACTCATTTTCTTAAAATACTTTTGTTGCTTGTTGTTGAGGAAAAAAAAGGAGTGCATAAGCTAAAGAAAAGTTATTTTTTGTATACTCTGGTAACTCATCAATTATTATCACTGCTTATCTTCATTTCTTCTTTATGTATTTCATTATCATTTATCAGTATGTTCGTGAAATTACTTCTAAAAGTACAGGAATTGGATCGTTTTCATCTTAATTTCAAACACAAAGGTGAATAAAATTATAAGATTTGAAAATAATTTGGCTGATAATTTTATTGATTTAAATCTTCTAAACAAAAAATACAAGAATATTAATATCTGGCATCTTAAATATCTATTTTGACAATTTCTTAAAATTGTTTCAATTTTTATAGATACCTAATTTTTTCATAAATGGCTTTATTTTCATAATGTGTTATTTTGATGGTCCATTGATGGCTGCTAATTATTGGAACAAAGCAATGGTTCAACTATTTGTGACTGTCAGATTTCTATTTTTTGTGAAATGTTTACACTTGTTAGCTCTATATTGTAAACTTGAATTGGAAGGAGTGGAAAAGTTCAGTTTTGCCTTCATGAAGATGTCCAAGATATCTAGGACACAATCTAAGATATTTTCGGTGAATTCATTATTAGGTAATAAATTATGGGGTGCTATACTGTATATAACAATAAAAGGAAGTTGATTGCTTCGAGTTCCTTGTTTTAAAAAAACTTTGGCATATATTATTTGTCTTTAATGTGCATGTAAGAATATTAGAATAAGTACAAGTGAAATAATTTTCTTCTGTATTTTACTTTTATGTATTCAGATAAGAATATTAGACTTGTAAAAGTGAAAATGCTGCTCCTGTAATAAGTGGCAATAGGAAACTGTGTAGCATTCACGATTTTGTACAACATTTTTGGTGCAGCTTTGATATGCGGCAACACTGGTGATATTTTGTGATTTCTGCAACTTTTTCCGTTTGCAGTTGAAAGACACCATTTTTCAGGTCGGAAGTAAAAAATTAAGCTAGATTCTTAACATTCAATAAAAAAAGCGAAGCTACGAGGCTCCCACTTTGCTGAAAGCGAAGCTGCTGATGTTTTTTAAGTCTAAAAATTTTGCCCTGAAGGGCGTTCGCAAGAGAACAATATGCAACATAACAGTCACCGTGTTTATTTATGCAATAAAAAAGTCACCGAAATTACAAAATATGGCCAGTGATGCCATATATCAAAGCTGTTCTACATTTGTGTGTGGCATGGCAAGTGATCATATTCATACTAATGTAATTATTCCTTCTTTAGGCAGTTGACATAATTACAAAATTATATGAAGCTGTTTTGAAGTATGATGCAGTAATGGTTGAGATCAATCCACTTGTGGAGGATTCTGCTGGTGATGGTAAATATCTTGTTTATGCTCAAGTCATTTAAATCTATTTATAGTTTTGAATGATGTTTCACTGTTTATTATGAAAACAAAAAAAAATAACAATTAGATTTCACAATTTTTGAAATTCCATGAATGTTCCTTGTGTGCAAGATATAACTTTTTTAATAAATGTGAAAAATTATCATGGAAAGGTTCAAAGTATTGAAATTAAAATTTTTATAATAGTAGTTTGCACTTAAATAGTTGATTTAGAAACCCTTAATAATATAGTTTCAAGTTGTACAAATATTCAACTCATTTCATGTATTTTTCTGATAAAAAAAATATCTCGTGCATGAAAGATCACGGTTTAAAGGTGAAGTAATCTATGTCGGTAAAAGAAGAGACAGCAGTTGTTAAACCTTCTTTTATTCCATTGTAGACAATAGTAGGTTAGTTTTCAATAGTTAAAATAATCATATTATACAAGTATCCATGACCAGACTGAAAAAAGGTAACGTGCGAAGCAGCGCAACGTTGTTATTCGTTTACATGTTGGGGTCAGAAAGGGCAGGTAGAAATGCACAGAAAGTTGAATTGCCCAGAGAAGGGAATTTCTCCGGAAAAGAATTGTGACTCGAAAAGGAAGCTGTAGTGCGCTTATTACGATGGAAATAGAAGAAATTAAAGTGATGTCGTTAAAAGTGATTTAAGAAAGTTAAAAAATTAAAATATCACAATTCTTCCCCCCTCCCCATCTGCAAGAGTCGTACAATAGCAGGGCCCTTGCTATTACAGAACCTGCGAAGTTGGACAAGTTATAAAGTACTGTTAAAATTTTGATAAATTGCTAGTCACAGGCTTGAATTTAATAATATTAACAATAAATGTACAATAAGATATCAATATTTTTCAAATGCACTTCAGTGAGTACAAGCAAAAATTTAAATGCAAGGACATTTATAAAAACATAGAAAATACTCATTTAAATATAGAAATTGTTTTAATAATATGTACACAAATTTTCTATTATATATATCATGTTCCCTGGAGTACTCCAATAAACACTAGCTAATTGACTGTAAAAAAGTTCCATCCATGTGATGAAAAGTTCTTCAAATACAAGTTCTTTCAATAGTAAATTGAACTACTGATTTGTTTATATGAAAAATAATTTAATGTAAATATTCAAGTGTACATGCATCTAAAATGGTATGAAAAAACATTTTTATAAGCAAAGATGCAAATATGTTTCAGATAGAAAAATATGAACATACTAATGTTTTGATATCAGTGACATTTTGTTGAGTTAAACATCAGTATTTTTAATCTTGATGTTGCTTAAGCAACTGGGAGTATCACAAAGTAAGTACCAGAGAAGGGAATTTCCCTGGAAAAGACTCGTGACTCGTAAAGAAAGTTGTAGTGCACTTATTACGATGGAAGTAGAAGTAATTAAAATGAGGTGTCCTTAAAAGTGATTTAAGAAAGTTAAAAAATTAATACCACATGCATATGTATTAGGGACGTAACAAATAAGATTTGACTGAATACCGAATAACAAGATTTTTAAAAACATTTCACTTTTGATTGACAATGAAATATTTTTCTAATTTTACATGAAAAAAATTTAAGATTAAATAAAATTGAGTTTTTATTATTTGTGTATTTAAAGAAATGTTAATACCTTTATGTATATTATAATATTTTAAATACCTTAATTCCAATGATAAGAAATGAGAAACCCACTTCATTTTGGGACTGCTTCAAAGAAATAAGTCATCATTGCAGAACATGACAATGAAGAACACAGAAGAAAATTAAATGGATAAATTTGAATTACTAGAAATAAATTCCTATTTTGATAAAGATCTTCTAATAGGTAGGATGGAATGTCCTCTTAATTAGTGGGGAAAAATGTGGAAAAATTTCCAAGTTTAGCAAGAAAATATCTCAGCACCTGCAAGCTTATAATGCTAATTTATTTTCTGAAGCTGGTAATATATATGGAACAGACTTCTACAAATTATATGCAACATTATTGAGTACACTTATGAGCTATGCAACTTAAAATTAGATAAATGTTAGATTTTTTAAAATAATAAATGTACTGGAATGCAATTCTGTAATATTCTTTAATAAATATATTTAAAATATTTTTTAAGGATTTTTTTTATTCTGAATTTATTCTGCCGAATATCTGCTTAACATTCGGCCAGAGCAAATATTCGGGAAAGGGCTGAATAGGTCTAATACTTAATATTCGCTACATCCCTGCTTGGTATTGCATGTGTTTAAAACCAAAAAAAAAAAAAAACGCTTCCTCCTGAAAATGCAGGAAAATGATTGTTCTTGCATAATAATTTCAGGCTTTGCAATGATAAATTATATGTAACTTTATTAAATACATCTATGCAACTTAAAATTGGGTAAATGTTGGGAGATTTTTTGATACTACATGTTCTGAAATGAAATTCTGCAATATTCTTTGTTAAATGTGTTTTTAAAAGCACATTTAAAAAAAAAAATGCTGAATATATTCGGAAACAGGACCGAATATTGGTTGCATCTCTAATATGTATCCCTCATATTAATGACTAGCAGTACGCGCACAGCGTTACCCGTGGAATCAGGACTTCAACAAAATGAAGAAGAAAAACGCTCACAATGACATGAAAAAGTTTTGAAAGCAAAATCAAAAGAAAAGATACACATTATTGATTTTCCCGCTTATTTATTTATTTATTTATTTTTTCGCGATAAAGAATAATAAAAAATTGCAGCATGAAAATTATTATACTGCAAGCTAAGTATGCGTGATGAATAAATACGTTAAGATACTGCCGTAAATAATAATCAGTCATTCAATTCAAGGTTATGACGTCACCTCCCCTTTAACTAAACACATAGCCATCTGCATGCCGAGCGAATAATTCTCAACCGCCCAGAAAAAAATTAATTTAAATAAAAACTTGAAAAGATATTTTAACCGTTGTTGTTTTAAATCCGACACAACCATTCTACTTATAAGCTGAAAAAAATAATAGTGTTATTAGAAAGTCGGATGCAACAAATTTAAAATCAAAACTCACATCTTGGTGCCAAAACTGGGTATTTCTTAAAAATTTCTCAAAATTCGGTAAATTGCGTTAGAAATTCAAACCTAACTTCATTAGAACGGAAATCGCATGCTCTTTCCGCTGGTGTGTCTATTTTTGCCGTACAGTTATTTGAAACCATTCTATTGAGAAATTAGCGCGAAAAATCGAACAAAACGACGCAAAATATTAAATAAAAAAAATTCTAGATTAAATTTTAAAATTTCGGCTTCGAGGTGCATTCAGTCACCATTACGACTACCTGTGTGTCAAATTTCATGGCTGTAAGCACGATAGCTTCGTCTGGACATCGCAGACACACAAACATTGCCTTTATAAGTATAGATAAATCATATGAATTGAACTGAAATTTCATTAAATCACAGAATTAGGAAGCAACTTTGAGAACATAATTACTAATATAATAGCCCAGATCTGTCTCTCGGTAACGCTCTGATGTCACCAACAATAAAACTTGCGCCATAGCACTGCGAGACATTAAACAGCATTATTTCATTGTTAGAGAACCTGAGTTACAGTAATTTTAAATTTAAAAGAGTGATTCTCGTCCTACTTTCAAATTTAATAGCTCTAAAATAGTGAAATAAAAATTTCTATTAATTGATATAAAATTTATCTCACTATGATCAATAGCTCCCGAGAAATTTTAAATTAATCATATATTTCAAATTAATTTCCGTTTTTTTAATTAAAAGTAGTAAATTACGTCAGTGGTATATCATGCGTGTGATATAGTTTGGACTCCATGATGCATCTGATTATTTATTGCAATCGTGATGATATAATTTAATAATATTTTTTGGCAACATTCGACAAGCACAGAAGTGCTTTGTTTTGATTAGAATTTCGATAAAGAATTCCTTTGACATTTTCACTTTCAACTTACGTTTGACAATCTCAGGGATGAGATTTCTTCCACTTTTTTGTTATTTTGGAAAAATTCCGCATTTTTGTCTTTTTTTTCTCTCAAAATTTCGGGGGTTGTTCCGGATTTCCGTCCATCCCCCCCCTCAAAAATTTGTTTTTTTTTTTTTTTTTTTCCCCCTCCAAAAATTCCGCTTTTACACAAAGAAAAGAAACCTTCCTACTTTCCGTTTTCGAAAGAAAATTCTGGGAAAATATGCTCGACTGTGCGGCGTAACTCCACTGGCTAGGAAACTAGCTGATTCATCTTCTACTGACGAATCAACATTATATCAGCAAGCTCTACAAGGATGAACATTCCAACATTCAGTGCCATTCAAAGTGTTAAGTACCACCTTTTTTGCAGAAAACAAAACCTCTGTGGCCTATTTTGCAAACTTTTTTCATAAACATGTTTAAAAAAAATTAGTTGGGAACTTAAAAGCATCTTGTAGAACATACCAAGATGAAGAAATCAAAAAAATGGAACAAAGGCAAATAAATAAACTACATAAAAAAACTCCTGTCAAAAGAGGCAGCTAAAAAGCTGTGTTCATATGCAACAAAAAAGCAGAGAATAAGACATAAATTTTAAAAAAAACTTGATTTACCTAGGCATTCTAGAGATAGTGTAGTCTCGACAACTATGCCAGTAATTAAACAGAGAGATACTAATGAAGGCTGTGCAAAAACTTTAGCCTCTACTGAAAATAAACTTGCAGAGGATGCAAACACATCCTTTATTGAAGAAAAATCTCTCAAAGATAGGAGGCCTCCAAAACAAGGGGTGAAGCGTGTTAATGGAGATCTGTTACCAACAAAAGCCACACAAATAGAAAGAGCTGATACACTTTACACAATTGCATGAAGCAAAAGAAATTATTTGTCTTTATTTTTATTTATTTTTTGAGCTAACTTTTATCAAAAGGCTATTAAATATAATTCTTCTCAGACTTCTGTTGGGTGAATGTTGCATCTCAGTGATGTACAGGTGGTAAATATGTTCTAATGTCTAATTTTGTATTTTCTGATGCCCCTGATGATGTGTTACACTTGTTTGTTAAATTTTAATGTGAATGATTTAATAATAATTTAATATTTTTCTTATTTATACATACTGAATTATAAATAATTAATTATTATAGTGTAAAATTTTCCTCATGTTGCATGTTTTACTTCTTAAAACCTATTTCGCGTATAAATTATGGTACAAATTTTTTGCTCGCGTATGATTTCAATCTTTTTGCTTTTTTGCCAATCTCATCCCTGCAATCTGAGAATTTCGTGGTTATTGAGTTATAATAAAATTGTTAAACAGCGAAAAATACTTCACACGGAATGTTGTTTACCAAGAGCTTTTTGAATAAAGGGATATGTAAATAAAAGCAGGGATGCCATTTTTCCGCCGAACGGCGGATTTCCGCTTTTTTTGTTTTTCTATAAATTCGTGATTTCCGCGGAAATCGCTTTTTGAAAAATCCGCTTTTTTTTTTTTTTTTTTTAATCAATCCTCGATTTCCGCGGATATTTCTTTCTTTTTCTTCAATCTTTGTGGGTGATACTGCAAAGCAACTTATAAAGTTGGCTCCGAAATCTCAATTGATTGTGATAAAAAATTTTTAAGATATGTGTATTCAAGGCATACATTGGGTGTGCTAAGTGGCTTGTGGAAAAAATGCCTTTTGCCAACCCTTTTTCAAAGGCAGTATCTTCACTGGATCCATGCAATAGAAAGACTTCTGTTGCATTAGAATTGATGAAAGAACTGCCACTCTATGCTTCAAATGTTGTTCAAGATTCAGAAAAAGAAGCATATGATTTGGAAATACATAATTTTCAAAATGATCATTTTAATGATATTGTAGAAGAATCTGTTGATTTATGGTGGAGAATACCTCAAAATATCCTCTACTTTCAAGGATGGCATTTGCTTTGCTGACCTGCTTCCATGAACCCAAAGTGGAAAGTAGCTTTAGCATAATGAATAATGTGATTACACCTGGAAGCAATAGATTAAATGTTTCAACATTTAATGCTATGCAGTGCATTAAGTATGAGCTGTGCTCACAAAAAAAATCGGCAGTTTGTATGTTTTCCAAACATGACTTTCTCAAAGAAAAAGTTGATCCGAAACTGGTGAGAAATGCAAGAAATTCACGGAATGTTTGCTTTGATAAACTTAAACAAAATAAATCATTAAGAGAAGAGAGCATAAAAGAATTAAATGCCAGTAAAGAAAAATCTCTGACAAAAAAAGCTGCAAAAAAGATGTTTGCAGATGCAACTAAAAGGCAAAGGATAAATCATAAGAAAAAACTAACACATAGTTTAAAGAGACTGCATGAACCAAATTTTAATGGTGGTGAAAATGTAAATGAATCCAAAAGAAGCAAAGTTGAGGATAAAAGTAAAAGTGAAGCTGTCAAAAACTTTCATTCTGAACTTAATTCTAAAAGAAATAATATCCTAACTATCAAAGAGATGTTTCTGCGTGCAAATATTAAAAATAAAAAATGAAAATGTTTTATTTTTATAGATTTTCTGCATTTGAGTGTAAAAATACAGCATTGTATTAAAATTAATTAGTATTTTTCAAAATTTTTAATTTGTGTGAAGAATGCAGTAATTTAGCTTTATTGTAACTTAAACATTTTAAATTCTGTCCTAGTGTTGGACAAATTTTTAATTGTAAAAATATATGATTTGGATTGGATTTCTGTTTCTAATATTCATACACAGCTTTATTGGGTAAAAATATTAATTAAAAATCAAATTTAAATTATATATATATTTGTATGTGTGAGTAAGCCTCATTTTTATGCAGTCAACTTATTTTTAAAAAAGCTTTTAATTTTATAACATTGATTTCAATTATAACCAAATTTTCATTTTATTATATATTATATTAATTCATGAAATTCATGCATAAATGTTATGAAAAATGGAAATTTTACTTCACAAATTCTTTTATTTGTGTGCGATTCCCACACTTTAACTTTTTTAAATTCACGCACAATTTCATCATTTTTGCTTTTTTTAATTCGCGTGTGATTTCCTCTTTTTTGCTTTTTTGTGAGTGGCATCCCTGTAAAAGAAATATTTCCTGTCATAAAACATTTATTTTATTTGTTTTCAGTCAATGTTAAACATTTCTTTTGCATATATATCTATTTAAACGTATCAAATTTGACGGGAAATCTCTCGATTGAAGAGGCAATTTGCACTCGTTATACCATTTAGACTCTATACTATAATCAGCTATTGCGCATTATTTGATAATTATTATTTGTTTCATTTTAGTTTACTGCTTGGATGCTAAATGCAGATTTGATGACAATGCAGAGTTCCGTCAAAAACAGTTGTTTGATCTGAGAGACTGGTCTCAAGAAGATGCAAGAGAAAGAGATGCTCATAAACATAGTTTAAATTATATTGCTTTAGATGGTGATATTGGGTGCCTAGGTATGTTAAAATAAGTTTCGAATGTTATGAAATTTAGAAATCGCAAAATAATTAGATTCCTGCTTATTTTTGAAATGAATGTTTAATTTTTTTTTATGCAGTTAATGGTGCTGGACTTGCTATGGCTACCATGGATATTATCAAGCTTCATGGAGGAAATCCGGCCAATTTCCTTGATGTTGGTGGTGGTGCTACAGTTACACAAGTCACAGAAGCTTTTAAACTTATTGCATCAGATCCTAAAGTAAACTATTATTTCTTTTACTTTCTGCATTATTAATTTTCTTTGTGAATAGGAACGTAGTAACTCTAAAAATATAGCACTTCCTCAATTGTGTAAATGAATTTTGTTTGGATAAAAGTATTGAAGTGTAATTGATGAACAATGAGATAATGACAGCAATTTTTAAACTGACAAGAAGATATGAATTTTATCTTATCTGAAATATGTTTATCATACTACACTAAAATATGAAGTCTTAGAGCAATAATGGTTATAATTGTTAAATAAATAATGAAATGTGTGTAAATAAATATTGAAATAGTTTGTGCAAATAAAATTATTCTTCTTGCAATAAGTTATTATATAATTGAAAGGAGAGAATAACCCTTGGAAGTTTTAAGATACAGAATAAGTTCTATGATCACATCGGTCAGCCACATGAAAAATTAGCTTAAAGTGGGTATTATATGAAAGTTAATATTTCCTTCATATTTTTCTCAGATTTAGATTTTAAGAACTTATTTGATATTCTCTTTAAAATAATTGTAAACATGTTCTGATCTTATGTCTTCATTATTTTAACAGGATGCATCCAGGATGAAAAAAGTACAGTTTTCTTTTATATCAATATATTTAACTATCATTTTCAACATTTATCACTATTCAATGTTTGATTTTCCTTAAACCTTAATTAATCTTGTTTAATTTTTCTGCAGTAGTATAAAGAAAATATTAAAACCACTTCTTTTTATTTTAATCCTTCCAGAATTAAAATAGTGTAAATGTAAATATTTTAAATTTTTATTAATGTGTCCTGGATAGAGTACTGTTTTTATCTTTTAGTACAGTTCCGAGTGTGACAACATTTTAGGAATCAGTACCTGTTTTGAGCCCTGTTCGAGTGCACTGAGCTAACCACAGATATGTGTGGAAATTGTAATGATTGTTATAAATCTAATTTATGGAATTTTGATGTAAAATGTTAGTAATTACAAAATGAAATAATATTAAACTTTTATAATAAAGGAAAATGTTTTTTGTAAGCAGTTTAGTTGATGACTACATTTTGGGGACCTTTTTATTTTTTCCTATTTTTTAGGTCCGAGCTATTTTAGTCAATATATTTGGTGGAATAATGAGATGTGATGTGATTGCAGAAGGTATAATTCGTGCAGCTGAAATGTTGAACTCAAAGATCCCCATTGTTTGTAGATTGCAGGGTTTGTATATAACCTTTTTTTTTCAGTAATTTGAAATAAATTATTTTAAATATTTACAAAAAGATGGAAAGAAAATATAGTAAATATATATTATTAAGCTCAAATATAATGTTCATGTAAAGTTATTAAAACTTACTTTGCCCTTTGAGTACTTCATATGAAAAAGAAATGCTTGTATTTAAATTTCATTTCAACAATGTTAACAAAACAGTTTTGCATTATTCAAAAATTGACATTAATATAGTGTGCTTTTATTGAATTTCAGGATAAAAAAATGCATATATTCTTTGAAATTCATTCTAGTAAGCATTGAGCGTTGTCAATGTTATATATTAGTCAGGATATTTTTTAAAGGCTTTATTAATTATGTTAAATATATCCCAAAGTATTAAAAATCATATAAAATATTAAGACTGGATTTTTTTATTAGTCTAATAGTAATGATGGGGAAAAAACACTGGTCTTTAAACATAAATCAAACAGCTTGGAGACTATCAAATAATTTGCTAGAATAAAGGCATTGGCATTTTATATTGTCACATTCACTTACTTTTTTTTTTTTTTTAAGGTACTCAAGTTGATGATGCTAAAGCATTAATTGCTTCAAGTAAACTTCAAATATTAGCTTGTGAAAATCTTGATGAAGCTGCAAAGATGGTAATTGTTTTATATTGCATGTAACTTTTTGTTATCTTTAAATGTAAAGTAAATGCATAAACTGTAGAGAATTCCATGATTAATTATCTCCTTATGAATTGTTTTATTTTATAAAAATGTATTATATTCTTTATTTCAGTTGGTAAAATTATCAACAATTATAGGTTTAGCTCGTTCTGCAGAAGTTCCATTTTTTCTGAGATATGATTGGATTTATCAACTTCTTAAAAATTTAACATTTAATTCAATATTAAGGCCACAAGATTTCATATTCTTAAAAATAAGATGAAAAAAGTTTTTCATTACTTTATGGATTTAAGTTTTTTACCGTCCATGTAGAACAAGAACAGTTTCTTTCTCCCTAGCCCTTTTTTTTTTTTTTTTTTTTTTTTTAAGTGGTCGACTTTACAGAAGCTTAGCAATCATTTTTATAAATATTTTCATTGTGAAAAAATGAACTAAATCTCTTTCCAATACTTTTTTATTGCATTACTAGCCGACCAGCTGGTTCGCCAGTCTTTTATTAATAGTAATAAATCAATTAAGGCTCGCATTTTCAACATTTCAATTTTTGTAAGCTGAAAGCAATAATTGCAATAAGGACAAAGAAATGAATTTAAATACACAGTGAACTGGTTAGTATAACTGAATTTGAATTCTTTATACACAAAACGAAAATGTACATGATGTTTTTTGTCAAGTTTGGAGGGAATGTGAACAGAAGGTGTAAACTTTTTTTTTTTTTTTAACCCTTAAGGAGTGGAGATCTTAACAACTGAAGCTATGATAACCCTTTAAGACCGGGCCTATTTTTTAACGGATTGTTTAAATGCCGACTACAACTCAAAAATGGACGATATCTGCCATCCAATGAGAAAAATAGATCTATAGAAATTCTAGAAACAAGAAAAATCATTTCTTCTGGCATTTATTGCATATAACTAACCAGGAACAGAAATATAAGCTAAAAGTCTAACCCGCACGATCGTACTGGTTCGGTCTTAAAGGGATAAGCTGATAAGAGAGAGAAATTTTAAAATTCCAAAAATTACCAAAGTACAACCTGTTTTGCCACTTTTTATAACATTTAAAAACCATGCAGGATTGAAAGATATTGATAAGTTTTATTACTTTTTTCCTCGTTTTATTAAGTATTCAGATATACTACAGAATAATTAATATTTTTTGAATCTCAAAGCACTCTAGCAAAGTTTGTGTTTCCTATTGGTTAAAATTGCAATCAAATTTTAATTTCTATGTTGATCATGTTTAATTATTTATTTTTGTTTTAGAATCAAGTTTAAATGCATCCAAAGAATCCAAAACCTGTGAAGAATCTTCTCAGTCAGAAACTGATGCTAAAAGTAAGAAGAGGAAGCTCGAGTTGAAAAGCTGCAAGAAGGCGAAACGAATGAAACGCGAACCAGAACTCAGCACTGCAGAGGGAAGTTTATCATATGAAGAAGAAAAAGACTTTAGAATCGTCCAGTTCATCACAAGAAACACCTGAAGAGGTTTTGGTCTCTATAAAGAGCAATTTCAAAAGATGGAAGAATGTGAAAGTGTGAGGGAAAAGAAGAAATTTTGAATAAGAAAACAAGAAAAAAAAACTCTTATATGCATTCAAGTCACAACAAGACATTGAAAACAATCAGCAAGAAGAAAATAATGTGGTTGTGAAAAACTCAACTGAAGACAAGAGCTTAGAGGATCAGTCTCAGGAAGGAAGTTCTAATTCAACAGAAGAATCCAGCAGTACAACAGAAAAGGAGCTTATGAGTAGATAAAGAAAAAAGGACCACAAAAGCTGTAAGAAAGCAAAGAACGTCATTTAGAAGAAGTGGGAATTTCTACCAGTGTAAAGAAAAATTCATCACAGCAAATCGGATGAGGAGAAAAATTCTTCCGAAGAGTGCACCACTAAAAATGTAAAACAGTCTTGTAAAGAAAGTAAAAAACATAAAAATAAGATATTGAATTTGAAAAGTTGATTAAGTAATGACAAATATAGTTTTAACGGAAAACAAAAAGTTTCCTTTTCTGAAAACATTTCGTGCCAAACGATTGAAAATTTTCTTAATTATTTTGACTCTGATGTTGTTCTAGAAACAAATGAACAGTTATTGTCATGCAGTGAAGAATGCACAGATAGTGTATTTCCAAATGAAATAGAGAACATAGGCATGAATCATGTTGACGATTCAAATTCCTCTGGTAAATCTTCTAATGGTGATGCGCCATGTGGTGGTGCAGATGTTCCTTGTCAAGAGGACTCAGACATAGTTGAAGATAACACAGTACCTGAATGTTTCAAGTTGCCAAAGTGCAGCAGTACAAATTATGAAACACAGAGGATTACTGCCAGAATGAAAGTGTACAAAAATATGGTTAAAAAGATGAAGAAGCATCCTCTTCTGAGGAAAACTAATTTATTAGAAATAAAAGGATATGGTAACTGGAGTCCATAAATAAAAGAAATTTTAACTTCTTGTGAGGATTGTTTTATTTTGTTCCTGATAAAACATTTTTTTTATTAAAAATTGTTAGTTATTTTTATGGCAGTATTGATATTAATATTTTCCTTTGTAGCAATGAGGAGGTAATTTTCTTTCACATTACTTCTATGAATTTCATGCAACCACAAAATTAAATTGTTATATGTCTAAAAAGACAAATTGTTAACATTCTGTAAAAGTTTCTACATTTTGTGAAATGCAAAACTAAATTCATGATAACATTTAAATCTAGTCACTAAAAACATCCATCCATTTATAAATAAAAAAAAATATGTATTGAATTGAAATGTATGGGAAAAAAACCCAAATCTTGAATAATTCTGTACATAACAAAACAACAAATTATTCTAAAGCTATCTATTAGGCTCAATTAATCGTCGATAGTAACATTGTGGAAAAAATTTAGATGATAATTTTAAAATTTAAAAAAGATGTTTAAAAATTACTGAGAAAAATAGTATTAAATAAAATAAGAAAAAGCTTAATGAGAGTATTGGAAGAATTAAAAATCTAATACTTCCTTTTAGGTATGCAAAAAAGGGGGCGAAAAGATGAAGTATTTGTTGTCACTGACAAAGGCAAAATTCAAGCGCGGCTCGAACTCTAGGTGAAATAATGGGAGAAAGATGCACTACCAAGAGTCCATGGAAGGAAATGTTTGAAGCAGTTGTAATGGAGTGTAGGCAAAAAAAAAATAAGGGACATGGCAAAGAATGCTGAAAAGAGGGAAATTATTTATATATATGAAGCACTTACAATTTACATTAAGTGATTTTTAATATTAGGGAGATTTTCAATTTTTTTTTTTTTTCTAATTTCAGATAGTTATATAGGTTTATTTTCCTATTGTATTAATTTTTCAGAATTTAAATCTAAATTCAGTCTTCTATTTTCAAATAAGACACTTTTCAAGGGAGGACAGAACTTGCAAAAGGAGAACGGTTGCTCATCTTGTAGAGAATTGATATAAGACATCCAGATGGACGAGCGGGTAAAAATGATTTCTGTGAATTGCGAGATGTAAAAATCGTTACGCACAGAATACAATCAAGCCAGACTTAGACGAGCCTTATGTTACGATGTTACGAACTTTTTTTTCAATTTGCTGAAATGCCGATAGCCATTTCCTACTCGGATTATTTAAAAATAATCTGAATGTCACATTTTGTTCACATATTTATTATCCAGTAAACAAAAAAAATTATTTTAGTAAACTTTAGGTTTATCATGTCATTTTGAGAGTAAATATCAACTATAATGGGAAAATAAGTACACAAATAATGGAAATAATAAAATGCACTGCCATGTAAATTATCGTCGAAAATAAAACTGTTACAACTTTCGAAGAAAAGAATATATGCAACTCCAAAGATAGTTACAAAGATGTTTTTAGTTCCAGTTCTCAAATTTTCTTATTTTGATTTTGTAGATTAAAGGAATATTGCTTTTGGATAGTCTTATTTAACTTCAACGTTTATATTGTCTTTACCTATAAAAGATGTTCCCTTCTGTTAAAATTTCTTTTTTCAAATAATGTTTTTCTATTCCAAGGAAAATTTCATTTTATATTACTTTTTCAGAAATGCTTGCATTCTATCTGATATAGCTTTTTCTTAGAATGTTAATGTACTTTTCTTGTATAACTAATGATATTCTATCTAAATAGAATGTGCCTCAAGGAAATTTTTCTAATAAGGTTTCCTTGTTTTCGCTCATTTCTTATCTCATCAAATTCTTTGCGAAAAGGAAAACATACAAAAAAATTAAATGATCTGCAAAATGGATTAATCTTTTTACTCAATTTTCATTTTTTTTCTAGTTTCTTTCAATAAAAACTTGCATGTTTTTATGCCAGACATAAATTGAAGAGACGTGGCATAACCAAAGGTTTCTGACAGTACTTAGACAGAAATAACAAATTTAATTATATAATAATAATTTTAACTTTCATTTTAAAAATTTACTTTTAAAAAATCTTCATTATAAGAAAAAGAGAAAATTAGAAATAGCAAAAATTTAGCCTTCAAGAATAAAAAATATATATAAAGGAATTTTTAGGGATACTTAGCATGCAAGACGAATTCTCATGAAAAATATCATCGAAGATGCACCTTTTTTATCAGTTTATCAAAAAAGGTTAGTCGGATATTAATTATAATTTTATTAATGAATGTAATTAATACTTTACTAGCTGCATGGCCCGGCGTTGCACGGGCCATCTTGAATAATGGGATATTCCCTGGCGGAGAGAAGTGAGGCCTTGGGATCCATATTTTCGTATGCCCAGCTCCATTTTTTTCAACAAATATTGTCACTTATTTTCCCCAAAAAGTGTAAATATTCTTTCAAATCTAGTCTTTTTATTACTAATTTTCATATTCCCGCCTCCGGTTTATTTTTTTTACACATATTGTCACTAACGTAAACGTTACGTTTCCCCCCAAAACGTAAAAAATCCTTTGAATCCTATATTGTTTAATTAAAATTTTTAAATCCAACCTTTTAATTAATTTATAGTTAATAACCCAGCATTTCTCGGCATTTTTTCATATGCCCACCTCTGTTCTTTCCCCTACAAATATTTTCACTAAGCTTCCCCAACAAATGTAAATCTGTTTTGAATCCTCTCTTGTTGAATTAAAACTTTCAGTTCTAGCTTTTTTACTACCTTAACGGCCTTATTCACCATCCATGGTTAAACCATGATCAGCAGTTAAATGATGGTTCTTCTATCATAATGCGAAAGCTGACCGAAATGCGTCGCCAAATGTATAACCTATTGGGTTGCTATTTTGGCATGGTATCTCAATTTCTCTGTTGTTGGCGATTTTTAAAATTACCCTCAGCCTTCGAGCCAAACGAGTTTCTCGCCAGCTAGGTTATCCAATCGATCATTTCGGTCAGCATTCGCTTGTTTGTGTAAATTCCCGTTTAACCTCTGATCATGGTTTAACCATGGATGGTGAATAAGGCCATAAAGCAGTTTGGTTTGAATGAAAACGCGAGAATTCTTATACTTATAAATTAAAACAGAGTAGCATATTTGTTTTGCAAAAGAAAAAATAAAACTTATAATAATGAAAAAAAAATGAATAAATATTTTCCCCAACAAACGTAAATGTTGCGAAACACCGTACGACAAAAAAAGAAAGAAAAATGCAGAAAAACTATTTTTTTTTTCAATTGTTAATAAATCCAAACACAGAAGCTCGCTCAAAAGTTAATAAATAAATAAAAAATGCAACACCGGATGCGAAAACTAATAATAGGGAAGAAAAAAAAGAATCCGTCGTGAATGAATTCACCATTCTGCCAATAGATGGCAGCACGTCAATTCATTCATTTTGACGTTTTTAATTAATATCTTTTTAACTAATTGTAATTTCAGAATTTAAATGGCCGAAATGGATTCCTTGGATTATTCCCCATCTTTTGGTACTTTCCGCGTGCTTCTCCGTTCAGCGGTTCGTGAGAAGATAGCCGGACATACATACATACGTTTACCTTCGAATTTTAATAGGATAGATTCCTGCTTTTAAATTCACTGAAACTATACTAAATGTATTTTGCTTATTTCTATTGCAAAAAATGCATATTTGAAGTTTATCATATCTTTATAATGCTCTATCTTGTATGGGTTTTAATCTGAAATTATGATAGACAAAATATTAAATATCCCTTTTAGACGGAGATTTTTTAAAAGAAACACATGTAGCACCTTTCGACAGCTAGGGTTACAGTTCTTGTCTTTCTGTTCTTTCTCGTACCGTAGGAGAGGGAAGTAAAACTATCTAAAGGATTAATATAGATCCCATACATTAGCTACGTGAGGGGAGTGAAATTTTGTGGCACAATAGTTGTACTAACATGTAAGCAGAGTAGAAAATTTGCTGTTTCACTATACACCATGAGGAAATATTAAGTTTCATTATATATCAAGTTTCATTATATGTTTTATCCATTTCCATACACAAGCCCATAGAACTAATCATTCGCTGGTTTTCCAACTTAAAGGTTTACTACATTACTGATGCATGCACATATATTTTATTGATAGGTTGTGGTGTTATTTCTAATCCCTAGTGTAACGAGGAAAATAAGTTTCATTCTATGCGAAACAAATCAGTAACAAAGCATCATTTCATTATCAGGTGAAGAGTTCAAAATGGGAGGTACAAACGCATATTTCTCGAGATCCCTCGCAGCCTCCTGGTCAGAATTTTGTTTTCCAGCTTAACATCTTCACGACCAACCGGCAATTAATCAGACATGGAATTTTGACTAATTTGCAGAGTTTCTTACCTTGAAGGGAAGTGGCGAATCCGGGGAGCTATCGGGCTGCAGCCCCCCCCCCCCCAGAGCTAAACCAGAATTCTTGATTTTATTTAAAATCACTACAATTCTTGGTTCTTAATTTCCCTTTTTAAAAAAAATAATAAAAAAGTGACAACGTTGCTTGAAAATTTTTCTAATTCTCTAGTCATTCCACTTGTAGTAGCGTTGACGCGGTCGAAAACATTTTTTGCATAGTTATTTCATTGTATTTTTTATTCAGTTATCGAAAGTATTGCAGTGTTCTTTATGATCCTTATTGTTAGGTGAGTCAAGTCTGTAAAGTTAAAATGTTTTGGTTTAGATAAGCCAGCCATGAGGTATAACATTCGTCATGACGGTACAAATTTTTTATGACCTCGGCCCCTCCCACCCGAATTCTGGATTCGCCGCTGTTGAAGGGCATATCTCTTCCTTCGGGCAGATATTCTTCGACGTTGTCCTTCGCTCCACAACGGGGCATGTTCATCATGTTGAGCGTCGTGTTATCCGGTTCCCCTGAAAAACCATAATATTTGCATGACTTATATGTAGGGTTGCCATGATTGCCAAGCTTTGATACGGTACATTTAAGTGCTAAATAAATAAAACATGAAAAAGTGGGTAGGTTATGGTTTATTTTATTCTGATAGAAAATAAAGTTTAAGCAATCGAATAAATGAACAGGTAGAATAATAAAAAAGATGCTAGGCTAATCCTTTTTAGCCCAGACATATTTTAAAGCTGATTTTACTTTCTTAATTTTCTCATTTTTTTTCTTTCACATAATTTTAAAATTGGGTGCAAGTCATTTTAAAATTACAATGACGCGGAGTTTAGGGATAAAACGGGACAAAGTAGTGAAATACGGTGACAGTCCCGTATATACGGGACGTATGGTAACCCTACTTATATGAAATCTTATAGATAATACAAACAAGAGAACTAATGCCAGCGCCACTTACTGTTGCTATGACACTTCAATAATTCTATTATACATTTTTTTTTATTTTTCGTCTGTTAAATAAATGAACCTTAAAAAATCTCAATGGATATTATAAGAAAATAAGCTACGGTAAAACTCGACAGACGTATAAATTTTTTTCAGTTCAGTAATGTTAATAATAATCCATAAAAATAAAATCCTTCCAATGTTTCTAGTCTTCATCATGAAAATGAAAATAAATAATTAGTAGTTGCAAATGAGAAAAGTTGCGATAGAAGCTAAAAAATGAAACAATTTTTTAACATGCGATTTTTGTCTTTTATATGTGAAGCGTATATAATTTTTTTATTTATAGCTTTTTGTCATATAAATATCATTTCAGAAATTCTCCTTACTATAAATCATCTAAAATATAAATCCGAAAACATAAATATTCTCGGAAAATGTTTAAATCTAGGGAATTTCTGAAACAATAGATATGAATACATGAATGTATTATTTTGTTCGTTTAGAAAAAAAAATTCTTTCAAGTATCAGTTATCGCATTGCAAAGAGCAAATGATAAAAATGCCATTATTCTATTTTAGAAAACCAACTTTTTACATAGAACAAATTATATACAAAATTCATGAGGGAATATTCCAATAATATCGTTACGTACACCATAAAATAAACTAAAATTGATGAAGCAACTTTGTTCGTCGCGCTATATTTCACCATTTCCCACTCCAACTACTGATCAAAAAGAACGAAAATAAAGTTTTTACTGAACGCCAAAAATGAAGACATTTTCAGGTCCCAACGATTAAAATGAAAAACGCAAATCGATATCGATAAGAAAGAATTAAAATATCGCCTGTTTCAGGCAATCCGGAGAACCTCTGGAATTCTTTGATCGCCGTCTGAACCGCCTTCTGACTGATGAGGGATGCTGAATTGGAGCTCGATTCATTCATATAACCGTATTTTTGAAGGTACATCTGGAAAGAAGAAAAGCAAGAACATCTAAGAATTTTGCGAATCTCTACATATAACAGCTCATCCAGCGATTCATCTCTAATTCGCTTACTTTCCACATAACCACAGTTAGTACATGTTTACTAATTACTTAGGAACTCTCAATATTTCAAAGAAACATTAAGTGCAACAATGTCTAATAGAGTTTCTTGAAGTCAATATTCACTTAACCGTTTGCGGACAAGCACCTTTTTAGAACACTGATATCAGGTGGCGCGCTTTATGCACCATCTCGTTTCTACCAACTCTACGCTTATTTAATTACACATAACTTTATTTTTTGGTATAATAAGATTAGAGGTTGAATGGATGGATGATACAAACATTTGTGTTCGAGTTAGAGTCTATATTCTTCGTGAACTGGATTTTTCTCCAAGTCAATCTCAGAATCAATTTTTAGGTCGCTGTACGCAGTCACTTCTCCATCGAGATATAATGCATCAGATTCGTCCTCAGCTGCTATTTTCTTGCTTAATTCTTCAAAAAAAAAAAAAAAAAAGGCCGATTATTGCTCTGTTGGAATAATTTGCCGCCATTTCCTGATAGCCGGGTTGGGTTATGGAGAACGTTCCATGCAATTTCAAGTCCGATCAGACCGCACCGACTGATTCATTGTCAGTGGAAACTATCCGAACACGTAGGAGGAATGTTAATACGAGGTTAAACGGGTGGCGAGCTCTCTCCCAGCTAAAAAAAATCTGCAGAAAAAAATTTTTCTTTTTGAAGTTTTCTTAAAGATTTCTGCAGATTTTTTGAAGACAGAAAAAAATCTGCATTTTTTCTTCAATTTAATCTGCAAATTCTTATTATATTTTTCTCTAAATATTCTGCAGATTTTTTGAATACAGAAAAATCTGCATTTTTTTTTCAATTTAATCTGCAAAAAAATTTCTTATTATATTTTTCTCTAAATATTCTGCAGATTTTTGAATACAGAAAAAAATCTGCATTTTTTCTTCAATTTAATCTGCATAAAATCTACCAAAAATTTATTTTTATTTTTTCTTTAAATATCCTGTGGATTTTTTAAGACTTTGCATTTTGTCTTCAATTCAATTTGCAGTTATTTAGCAGATTTTCACAAGTCATTAAACTTGACCAATATCTGTTGATTTTTTGAAGATTTAACTGCAATTTCATAATATCTGCATTTCTCTAGATACATATTTTGCACCATATTCTCTAATATTGCAGCTTTATTTTCCAAAGGACATGAAATAAAATTAGAATGTAATTATCATTATCGTTTAATTCTACAGCAGACAGGAGTTTCAAAAAATTTCCCATTCGAAAATTGTATTTGGCACTAAATTTTTGAAATATGCCACTGAAAAAATGAATTCTAAATTAATCTTTAAAATAAATATTTGAGGTTTTGCCTTTTTAAACTTTTCCCCCATAATTTAATTAATTTCCAATTAGTTTTCCAACTGTCTTTCTGACTAGCTATTTTCCTCCAAAAAGAAAGGAAAAGTGGAGATTGCGCCCTTTGGATGGAAAGAAGGCTTACCAAGAAGATAGAAGGTGAAAACGAATTTATTGAAACAGAGAATCTAAATTATCGAACAAAAATATTACTAATCTCATCTGTTACTCATCTCTATGACTTTGAAACACGTATTCTGACCTCGGTTGATTTTTACACCACTAGCTGGCTCCAAGAGAGCTATGGTGATGCTAAAACTCAAATAGATTAATTATCCCCATCTTGTGTATTCCCGCGCGGCGTTGTGGTTAGCATTCCCGCCAGTCAACCATAGGATCGCTGGTTCGAATCCCGGACAGGATGAGTTTGAAGTTTTGTCACAATCTGAATCAAGCAAGTTGAATCACAAATTAGATTAATTAAATTAATAAATACATTAATTGAAATTAATAATTAAACCTTGACTGTAGAAAAATCTGTCGAAAATCTGAAGGTATTTGGAACATATTTTTTTTCAGATATTCAACATTTTTTTTTCTGCAGAAAATCTGAAGGTATTTGGAACATGGTTTTCTTCAGATATTCTGCAGTTTTTTTCTGAAGAAAACGTGTTCCAAATACCTTCAGATTTTCTACAGATTTTTTTTAGCTACCTTCGATAGTTTTTATTTAGCTTATGGTACATCCCACTGGTGCACTCTATACGCCGTACCTGGACGCAAAGGGTTAAGGAAGTAATACAAAGTAATTAAATTTATTTAAAATTCCTTAACGATTATTTTAAAAAATCGCTTATTTTCTACCTATTTAATGCACAAAAATTGAAGGATATTTGAAAATGAATATAAAGCGATAAAAAGAAGCATTTGATTTCTTTTTATTAAACAAGAAGATAAAAAAAAATGACAAGCGAAAGAAAGTTGTTCGATCATGCAAATGGAGATGCGTATTCAATCACCGTAACTGAGTAGAAAGTGTCGTATGGACTGGAGTGAAGAGAAGCATGTCAAACTGGACGAGAATGCCACACATTGGGTGTTCAGTTGGGCGTTTGGTCACCCAAGACTGCAAAAACACTCTGGAAGCCTCTGTCAATGGACATGATCAGATTGTCCAACAACTCTTGTGGTGTCCTCTGCCACAGAAATGAGATGGAAGACATTGAACGGTTTGCCAGACGTCTTCCCGGTGCAAAATCAAATAACTTCTTTTGAATTGTAGTTTGTTTTTCTGATGTTTTTGATAAAAAATTAAAGTTTTCCTTGTGTTATCGATTCATACCCATTTTGAAATATCTCCTAATTTTTGCGAGCAGCGCGCTTAGAAAAAGTAGACAAGCATTTTTTTAAACAACCAATTAAGGTATTTAAAATAAAATTGGTTATACAGTACTCCTTCTTTAAGTAAAGTATTGAGTTCAGGAAACGCTATTGGACATTATTGCACTCTTAATATTCATTTTAAATCTTTGAGTATATTGCACTACATGAATAGTTGTGAGTTCCAAAAGTAAGTGAAAACAGATAAAACTACTCACGAATGGAAACAATTTAGATTTTTGTGCTGTGCGAATAAGAAAAACTATTATGATTAAAACTTAACCTCAATATTTGTGAAAATTTATGAAGTGTCGAATATATGATCCAACAACAACAACAACAAAAAAAAAAAAACTGTTATAAAAAGCTTCTATTTTTCTGCTTATTGCGAGTGATGAAAAAATTAGAAGTCAGCACTTAAGATAACTAAAATATACCAATTTTATCTTTTTAAAATATCTTAGATATATGATAAAATTTAAATAATAAGTAGAAAAGAATTTGAATTATAAATATATTTTGTAAAGCGTGCATAATGAATGAGAATTTCACTAAAGTGCTTTATTATTTATAAAAACTTGTGTGGTTTTACTAGCAGTTTTCAATTTCCGTGGTTTTTTATGTGAGCAATTTCTACAGTAAACAACATCATGTAAAAATTGGAATTTTGAAATATTCATGTAGGATTTGTATTTTTTCCGTCTAGCTTAAAGCCTAAGTTTAATTTCTTCCTAATAATATTCTTTCATTTTCCGTACAAAGCTCATTTGAATATTGTTGTGTCAGTTGAAAGATATCGGAAGA
Source organism: Araneus ventricosus (assembly GCA_013235015.1). NCBI lineage: Eukaryota > Metazoa > Arthropoda > Arachnida > Araneae > Araneidae > Araneus > Araneus ventricosus. The sequence goes on from BGPR01015382.1 coordinate 24,293, forward strand.
TAACGATTACGCGCTTTCTCACTTTGCTAATCACGTGATGCATAAGTGTAAACTCTCCGTTAAAACCAAGTATGTTTTAATCCGGAGAGATGACTTTTTGAAATCAAGAAGAACGGACATGCGATAGATAGGCGAGCATAACGAGCTACGGGGGTCTCTTCCCTGTTAGCACGGCGACGATGGGCGATGGCTGTAACTAATCTTTAAACGAGGTACAAGTTGATAATTAATTTAAGTAGTTAACAAACCTTAAATCTCCCTTGTCTAAAATGTAAATAATAACGTGTAAATACTTCTCATATTATGTTTTAATAATAAATAATTTAGTTTCTAATTCCCGTTTCTCCTCCTTTATCTTTGGTGCATTTTCCCCTAGAGTGTTCATTAGATGAAGCATTTTTACCTGTAGGCGGATTATTTCCCCTGCAACCGCATTTCTACATTCATAACAATATTGCATTTAATATCACAACGGTGACATCAAAAATACTTCTCCAGTAAAAGAATTCCTAAAAGATTTGATTTGAAAAATTCTGCTGTGATTTAGTTATAATGAAAAGCATACAAATAGAGTATCGTTAAATGAATATGCTATTCAAAACGTTCTTATTTTTAGATTTAAATATTTTCAGCAAATATTTACGCAATCTGTTTACATGTCTGAACCGGAAAACAGAATTTTCGTGTTAACAAAAGAGAGGGATTAACCAGCCGAGGAAAACATCGGTGGAATGTGATCTTCGAGTTTTGGTTTTGATAATATAATAGTATCATTTAGGCGTGCCATAAAACCATCTAATTTTATTTGAATAACATTGCAGAAATGTTGTCTGTTAATATATAATTATCTAATAATATATCAACTGAGAGTTGGAATATTTATATCTGAAGCATTTTTTAAAAACGTAATGGCAGGTATAATAATTTACTTGCAATTCAAAAAGTGGAAGTAAAATCATATTTCTGTTTATGCTTTTCAAAGCTTAAATATGATTATATTTCACACTGTTCTGGAAAGAGGAGGGAAGTTAAAGTTGAAAGTAGAAAATAAATAAACAAAAACAGTTAAAGAAATAAACACTCCTTATAAAAATTTCTGCGCAAGACGTCTGATATTATTTCTCTACCCACGTTTTATAACAAGATACGATTTACAATATAATTGGCAATCTATAAAATTGTTTGAGGGAAAAAAATTACGATGAAATGCAAAACATAACAAACAACAGTGTTTGAAAGAGAAAATAATAGGAAGAAACACGAAGAAAAAAATTACAAATGATAGTAAAGGAAACTGCATTACAATATTCAAAATACATCCATTAGCAAAAAAATAATGAATGAAATAATAATGCTTTTGTGAAAACGCTCTCTATTAGAACCAAATTTTTCTCGTCGCATTCACTGTCGTAAATCCAGACGTGACATTAGTACTGACCTGAACTTGAAATCCGGACGTATTGTAACATTTGACTCTCAATTGCGAAGAGGTTTTTTAGCATTATTCGATTCGACTAGAATGGCACTTAGCAAGTTCACCGTCGAACAGATTGAGAATAGCATAATAAAATGCGGCGACGGCATTTCTCTGGAAGATATACTTTACTACTACTTACTCTTAGCTCAAAAAGAGCACTCGGAAAAAACTACTCAAATAATGATGAAACTGCAATCCATGGCAGCTAATAACTACGGAGAAGACAAAATTCCTGGTCTCAACAGATGCTTTGGAATACCCCTACCAACAGGTAATACTGTGAATTCTCTTAATACTAACAAAAAATCTACTCCTATCTCTTTTGCTCTTGAACTAACTTCTCCTACTAATCAAAGTACGGACATAACTATGGAGCCGCCCCAAGCTAGTAATATTAACGAAATTGAAATCCTCTCTGTCATAGATGATAGCAGCAATTACGAAACTGAAAATGACGAAGAATTCCAACAAGTTAAAAATAGGAAAAGGAAAAAAATCTAAAACTAACGCAGAAGAGGCTAATAAAATTAAGAAACCTAACAACCCCAACATTAAAAATGCTGCAATACCGCCTATCGAAGTGAAAAATAATTTAATGGACTTGAAATACAATCAGACAAAATAGTCCACCCTACTATTCCTCCTGTCTCACTTAAGAAAACTGCAAACTACAAACAGATCCTGCAAAGATTAATTGACTTCCAGAAAATTAATTGTCGCGCTAAACCTTCAGGCGAATTTTTGCAACTCTTATACGAAACTGAAAAAGACCACATGGAATTATAAAACCACAGGGAACACTAGAATATTTTGTTATACCTTCCCAGGCTGAGAAACTAACCGAAGTTGTCATCAGAGGCATGGATATTGATACCTCGTGCGAGGAAATCCGTGAAGAACTAACAAAAAAGAATTATAGAATTCATAAGGTATACTAGCTCAAGAAATTCAGAACTAAAGCCCCTATGTCACTTTTCCAGGTGCAACTCCTACCATCTGAAAATTTAAAGAACATTTATTATGACACAACTCTCTTGTATTTTATAATTACCGTTGTGAAGTACGAAAGAAAAACTGTCGGGCAGTGTTTCCACTGCCAGTCGTTCGCACACGTTGCATCTAAATGTAAGATGAATGTAAAATGTGTCATCTGTACTGAAAGCCATGACTCCAGAACTTGCCCTAAAAAAACTTGGAAAACCCGAAAAGGAAATGTGCAAAATGTGGAGGACCACATACTGCCTCTTACAGAGGATGTCCAAACTACCTCAGAATTAATAATAATGCAGTAAAGAAAGGCTATTCATATGCGGCAGCAGCTAGAAGAACAACACGCAAAGAAACCCCGAACCAGCAACGCAGCACACCACACCAACTACTAACAACCAAAATAACGAACTTCCCAACCCTAGCTCTCCGAAAGAAGACTACACTGATGTGTTCAGACTGCTTAACCATCTTAAAAATATCATCCAAGCCATTGTCGACGTGAAAAACCAAATCTCTTAAATGCACTCGACAAAGAAATTAATATCGAAAACAAATTCTTCCTTTTTAGGAGGCTCTCAGTAAACAACAGAAATAATATCATGAACTCTCTCACATCCCTCTGCATTGCTGCATTCATTCTCGTGAAGAACTAGGCACCTCATTTTCTGCTTAGAACATCTCTTCCGCCTGGGCACTCAATTCCTGCATGACTTGACTTCAAGAGCGAATTTTCTCCATCACACATTAGAGGAATCAAGATCTTTTTTTCTCCTGCTCCTAACTACTTAAAAATTGTTATTTATCAGATTCTAATCACTTCTCCTCTCTATAACCGTCAATTCACCCTGTTTAAATAAATAACTCCTGTACATTACATTTCTACTTATTACCCAGATAGCACGTAAGTTTGCAGCAAGTTTGATTTTGACTTGATATTAGCTTGTCATAGAAAATTTGACGCGTCAAATTTGAGGCGAACTTGTAGCAAATTCGCCGTGACAACTAGCGCCACCTTCCTTGCATTGCAAGTCTGCTGCAAGTTCACCGTGACAAATAGCGCCACCTTCTTTGCAATGCAAATTTGCAAAACAAGCTTGATGCAAAAATAGCAGAAAGAAATAATTATCTTTGTCTCTGTTTTAAAAAAGCATCCGATTTTTAATAGCATCTCCTAGACCGTCCTTCTTTTTATTAATTCAATAAATCAATAATAATTTGTAGTAGATAATTTTGAAACATTTTCCATCTTTTTACTAAAAGTTTTTACTTTAAAGAAAACTATATCGCCTTTTTCTTAATGTTGAAATTTTAACATTTATAAACAAAATTAAACCGAAAAAACAGTCAATGTTTGTTGAAAAATAATAACTTATACATTTTGTCCCATTTTAAAGTAATTACTTTTGAACTCTAATTTCATAATTTATTCTACTAGCAAAACGTAGTTATTAGCGAAAATCGCTCTCTCTTTGACTTCAAATCATATTCTCAACTCAAAAAATTAATGAAATCAAGAAAATAGTTTAAAATAAATCGTATACGAATCGAATCGAACGATATTTGCGAAATCTATCTTCTCCACTCGTAGCCGAACTGGCATAGTGGTATAGACGTCAGGCTACCAACCGGTAGGTCGCGAGTTCTATCCAGGGTTGTGTTCGTACTCTGTTTTTGCTATAATTTGCAATGAGTTTGCCGCAGCAAACTTGTGGCAAGCTTGCTGCAAATTCGTTCCATGGTGACTTCGAAGCTTGCGTTAACTTGCAGCAAACTTGTTTCACACTTGCACTCTTGTCGTGACAAATTTGCTGTAAGCTTGCAGGTTTGCAGTGCAAGTCTACTGCAAATTTGCTGCAAACTAAAATTGCTATCTGGGTAAACTTTTCCCCCCACTGTCTTGCCACAGTATTATTGTGTTAAAGCTATCTTGTTATGTTATCTTCTCCCAACCTATCTTTGGACTGGAGACAGGCTGTCCCAGCAAACATTATTATCGATGGACGTATTGTAACCCTAGTTATAGTACCATTGGTCCACACAGTGTTCCCCAAATATTATTCCTCTTTTTCTGATAGGTTTTCGATTTTGTCTGATAACCCTTTTCCTGTTGAATCTTTTACTGTTTAAAAACAAACAAATTGTTCTTATATACTCGCACACTTTCAGAGTCAACTACATTAACATGTCTTAAAATAACATATAATTGTTCTTCATGGCTATGGAGTGCAATCTAATAAAGTTTCAAAACACTTAACTCATTTATTTAAATATATTATTAACTTTCTTTCTAACTTTTTTAGCCAAAGCAATAATCAGTTCGTCTTGTATTCTATGAAATAAATAGGAATGCGATGCTGATTTCACATAACGATCCAAACGTTGTTTCATGATCAGAGGCGGCCGGGAAAATCGGGCAACTGCCCGTGGCGCCAAAGCTGGAATGTAAAGGGGAGGGGGGGGGAAATGAATAGTTTAATTGACATGAGAGCTCTGGCGAAAACAGTAAAACAAATTCCTTTCATTTTGGCACCCCCCTCTTCGGTTTTTCGTACAAGCGCTCGGCTCAAGCCTCTAGACCCTGGAGGGATCTCAAAATCTGTTCCACGAACATCAGACCATAAAATTTGGTGGTTCATTCACAGGTCGGACTGAGCAGACTGCACCCATGGGCAACCCGAACCTAGGAGGATCGGATTCACCATAGGTGAGGTCCGGTCTACTGTGCCCATTCCTCACCCCGCTTTCAAAATGAGCCCTCCCTGCCCTAATTTCCCTAGAATGACTGCCACCCACACTCCCCTTCCTCATTTTTTGGTTTTTCCTTTTGTCCGAGAGGCTCTGTCTCCGTAACCGACTATTGTATTTCAGTTTTATGGCATAGTGGATCGAAAAAGTATAAATAGGTTCAAAATGTAACTTTTCTTTGGTCTACACCGTTTCTCATCGGATTCTTACTTTGACGAAACGTTTTGGAGCACTGCGTTGAAAGAAAAACCTGTGAATTTCACGCTTTATTTTTATTCTGAACCACAAATTTAAATTGCGATAATATTATACCTGTAAGTGCTGTGTATTTCTCTAAAACGTCTGAAAAAAAGAAAAAAATAAGGTATGTTTTATAGGAAAAGAAAGGCACGGATAGCAGCAGAAAACGAAAAGCAGACGTCTATTTTGAAAAAAATTATCAAAATAGAAAATATTGAATCCAGAGAAGGTCTGTCAACAACAGTTGAAGGCCTATCTTTAATTTCAGAAAACTTTGAGAACGACAGTATAACTTACTAGGGCGTTATACCCCTTACTCGCTCCGCTCATCAACCCCCAAGAATCACGTTGTCATTCTTTTGGGATCATTACGTGATCCCAGCTCGCTTCACTCGCTCGTCGTACAGTTATGAGTGTCTGCTAGTAATAGGAAATTATAAATACATTAATTACTAAAAGTAAATTTAAATTATTTGAAATAGCATAAACTTCTAATATTTCTATATCAATTACTAAAAAAACAAATAATAAATTTCTAAAACTAAAATTTTCTGGTAGCAGATATATATATATAAATGTATGTGAATGTTAGAAAGAAATTTTAATGCTAAAAATGCATAATTATAAAATGTTTACAAATAAAAATTATTTACATCAATCAGAAATCATGCATTTAAAACTTCTTGGTACACGAAATTGAATATTTCTTCAACAACTTCATTAGCCCTAATTTCATTCCAACAAACTTATAAATATCCACTCTTCGCAACGAATTGTTGCTCAAAAATCTTCACCACGTGTATGTACACTCACTGCAATAATTATTTAGCCAAGAAAGTTATAACTTTTCTCTCTGGGTAGTATTTATGTGTTTAAACCTCAGAAAATTTGAGTTACAAAAGATTAAACCCATTTCACAAAATTTTAGCTTAAAAAGACAGTTTAAGGTGATAAATGGCTTTAAACATGTTCAGATTCACTATCAAAAATTATAACCCCAAAATATTTATTTCCTTTCACCTTTATAAAATTATTAAAATAGCCTTTTTTCAAAATTTTTAAAAAATTCTAAAATTTTTGCTTTTTACACCAAAATTTTAAACATGCTTTTTTTCCCACTGAAATAACGCTGAGAAAAGCTTCGCCGTATGTATGAAAAACAGAGTCCTGTCATAGTCTCACATTTTCCTGTAGCTCGGCAACTTCTGCACACAAAAACGCTTGATTCTATTTTGTTCATTCCGATTAAATCGTCTTAGGAAAAATCCTTCAGCAGTTTCATTAGACCTATCTTCTCGTTTTCGACGATTTCGATTTATAATCGAAACTGCCCAACTTAAACTCAGTTTGAAAAATTTTGTTGTCCCAGATCAAATCAAACTAAATTCGCCGATTCGAATGTAAACAATCTAAACTTGCGAGCTGTTGCCAAACGACGATTAAGAAATTCGACCCTTTTTTGTAGCCATGTAAGGGAATTATATATATAGATTGTTCGAACCAAGAACAAAAAGTTGCTGTGAATTCAACACCACATGTAATTTTGTTATTATCATTCTGGCATGTTATTTTAAAATTTTCAGAATTAAATATATATTTTTTGGATATTGACAATACTAGTATTGTAAATTATACAAAAATTCTATATATTAAAATCCCATATATAAATTTTAATTATTTTTTAAAATTATATTTATATATTACTGAGCAGAAAGCTTAAAACTGCGCATTGAGTTAAGTTATATCAAAAGTTGTGTTGGTGTAATGTTTATACTTATTCATATTAATAAGTCATTTGTACATTTTGTACAAATATATGCAAGTCCAGCCATTTGTTAACAGTAACATCATCTTTATTCAGCATCAACACATCATAACAGTATCCATAGCTTCTATACGTTGCCATTCTAGATTAGATAAACTTTTCGATACAGGTGTTGCCACCCAGATAGCAATTTTAGTTTGCAGCAAGCTTGCCACAAATTTGTCATGACAAGAGTGCAAGTTTGCCACAAATTGTCATGACAAGTGTGCAAGCTTGCAGTGTTGCAGCAAGTTAACGAAAGCTCGAAGTCACCATGAAACGAACTTGCAGCAAGTTTGCCGTGTCAAACTCATTGCAAATTATAGCAAAAAACAACGAACACAACCCAGGATAGAACTCGCGACCTCCCGGTTCCGAAGCGGGGACGCTAACCGATTGAGCCAGCTGAACTCTGACAGAGAGGATAGATTTCGCTAAAACATCGTTCGATGCGATTCGTATACGATTTATTTTAAATTATTTTCTGGTTTTCATTAATTTTTGATGAGAATACTATTTGAAGTCAAGAGAGAGCGATTTTCGCTAATACATACGTTTTGCTAGAATAAATTATGAAATTAGAGTTCAAAGTAATTACTTTAAAATGGGACAAAATGTCTAGTTATTTATTTTTCAACAAACACCGACTGTTTTTAGATTTAATTTTGTTTATAAACGTTAAAATTTCAAAAAAAAATAAAAAAAAGAAAAAGGCGATATAGTTTTCTTTAAAGTAGAGTGATATATTTAGTAAAAATGGAAAATGCTTCAAAAATTTTTTTTTTATAAAAAAGTTATTTTTTTCACAAATTATCATTGATTTATTGAATTAATAAAAAAGAATTACGGTCTAGGAGATGCTATTAAAAATCGGATGTTTTTTAAAACAGAGACAAAGATAATTATCTCTTTATTGTGCTATCTTTGCAGGAAGCTTGTTTTGCATACTTGCTGCAAGTTTGATTTGCAAAGAGGTGGCGCTACTTGTCACATCGAACTTGCTACAAGTTCGATTCAAGTTTGACGCGTCAAATTTTGCCATGACAAGTCAAAATCAAACTTGCTGCAAACTTACGTGCTATCTGGGCATACACACATATATTACACCCTTCTCTTTACTTTAGTACAATACATAATTGAATAGAAACTATTTACAAAATAAAGCATATTGTGAATATCAATTAATAGCATACATAATCTTTTAAATGATTCGGTCTGTTTATATTCCGACCTGATCTGGTACTGATACTCGTTTGAGAATTGGTACTCATAACATTTTGAGGTGGAGTGGATACAACCTGAGTTACATCTGGAAGAGTGTCAAGCACACTGTCATTATACGATTTGTGATTTACCTTTGACAATCTTAAAAATTTTCTGTTTCTTACCAAGACCCTACCATACAAAGTTTTTATTTTGTACGACCTCGGAGTCTTTGTTTTTGACAAAACCACAGCTGGTTCCCAAATCTTAGTTTTTACATTTTGAACCACAATTTTGTCTCCTGGTTTAAGTTCAGTTAATATTTTAGATGACCTATTGTAATAATGCTTTTGTGTTTGTTGTCGTCTTAATAGTTTAATATTGACATCTTTAAAGAGTTCAGGATTCAAGAGCTTATTACTAATGGGCAATTTAGTTCTCAAACGTCTATTAAACATTAATTGAGCAGGTGATAATCCTAATCCTGAAATTGGGGTATTTCGATATTCTAATAATCCGATAGCTGGTCTTCGGTTATCCTCAAAGGCTTTTTTGAAGACTGCTTTGCTTATGCCTACTGCCTTTTCTACCATTCCATTGCTTTGCGAATGATGAGGACTTATAAACACAATTTCAATATCCCATTCCTTCCCAAAATTCCTAAATTGGTAACTATTAAAAGGTACATTATCACAGATTATAGTTTCAGGGATACCAAATCTAGCAAATACTACTTCTAACTTACAAATAATTTCTCCACTGCTTTTACTGTCAATTTTGGAAATCTCTATCCATTTAGAGTAGTAATCAATAATTACTAGATAATCAGTATTATTCAAATACATAATATCTATTCCTATCCTCTGAAAGGGTCGACTTGGTAATTCATGGTTCTCAAGGGGTTCTTTAGTTTGTGACTTTTGAAATTTCTCACAGATACTACATTTATTAATGAGATTCTCAATATCTCTACTTATTCCCGGCCAGTACATTAGTTCCCTAGCACGACTTTTACATTTCGTAATCCCTAAGTGGGCTTCATGAATAAGCATTAACATGTCTTGTCTAAGAATAGTAGGTACAATAATTTTATCATTGAGAAAAACAAGTCCATCAATACAATATAGATCATTTTTTACTTTGTAGTATGGTAACAAGTTTTTTTGTACTACTTTTTTCTCAGGCCACCCCTTCTTGAAATATTCAAAAAGCATCTGAAGTTCCTTATCTTCTTCAGTAGCTTTTTGAAATTGTTTAAATCTACTTTCACTCATTGGTAAAAGTTTCGAGACTGAATGTACAACATTTAACATTTCTGGATCATCTCCACCTGTTTCTTTCATACTTGCCCTAGATAAAGTATCAGCAAGATACATTTGACTACCTGGTACATATTTAATTGTGAAATCATATTTTAGTAATTTAAGTAGCATTCTCTGCAATCTGGTTGTAATTTTACCAATGGGTTTTTGTACAATTGAAGTTAAAGGCTGATGGTCACTTTCGACCAGTACTTTGTGTCCATATACCAGATTGTGGTACTTTTCAAATGAAAATACTATAGCTAATAATTCCTTTTCGATCTGGGCATAGTTTTTTTCACAATCAGTTAAGCTCCTAGATGCAAATGACACAGGATGCCCCTCTTGCAACAAACAAGCACCCAACCCATCTTTAGAGCTATCACATTGAATAGTTATAGGTAGAGAGTCATTAAATACCTTTAACACAGGTGTTGAACTGATTAATCTTTTAATTTCCTCAAAACTTGTCTCTTGCTCACGATTCCACTGGAATTCTATATCTTTCTTTAACAATACTCTCAAAGGAGATGTAACTGCAGATACATTAGGTATAAACTTTGACAAGAAATTAACCATACCCAACAACCTTTTTATATCATTTTTACTTGTTGGTTTTTCTATCTCATTAATTGCCCTAACATGACTAGGATCAGCTTTTATCCCATCTTTCGATACTAACAAACCCATATATTTAACTTCTTCAATTCTAAATTGAAATTTATTAGGATTAAACTTGATATTATTTTCTTTAGCTCTCTCCAAGACTTCTACTAATATCTTATCATGTTCCTCTTTATTTTTACCTGCTATAATTAAATCATCAAAGTATATCTCAACCCCTTTTATATCACCAAATAGCTTTTGGTTCTTTTTCTGAAACACCTCAGGAGCTGAGCAGATACCAAAGGGTAATCTGTTGAATTTATAGCGACCAAAAGGTGAATTGAAAGTACACAATTCTGCACTATCCTTATCCAGCGGTACTTGCCAAAACCCTTCTTTTAAATCGAGCACTGAAAAGCATTGTTTGCCTTCAAGTCTGCTGATAATTTCATCAACAGAAGGAATAACATAATGCTCTCTTTTAATTGCCTTATTTAAGTTTCTAGGATCCAGACAAATTCTTAATTTGCCATTTGGCTTTTCAACAATAACTAAACTATTTACCCATTCTGTCGGCTTATTGACTGGAGAAACAATACCCAACTGAACCAATTCATTAAGGGTTTTTTCTAACTCTTTATGTAGGGACTGAGGAACTCTCCTTGGTGCATTAATTACAGGTTTAATTTCACTTTTAATTTCTATATGGTAGGGTTTCCCTGGAAATTCACCTAAACCCTTGAATACTTCACTATATTGATCCATAATGCTATCTTTACTAATCGTTTCAACCTGTTCAATTTTTTTGATTAAATTTAATTTCTGACATGCACTTAACCCTAATATTGGCCTGGAAGACACATTAACAACAACAAATTTCAATGGAACCTTATGATACTGATTAACACTACAATTTAGTATTAATTCTCCTTCAGGATTCAATTTAAAATTACCATATGAAACTAATGTTATATTAGTTTTGCTTAGTGTACATTTCAATGGAAGACACATACTTTTATAGACAGACAAAGGTAGAACATTAATTTCAGCTCCAGTATCAAGCTTAAATTCTATCATGTTATTTTCAACATCAATTTTCTTTAACCACATACTATCCAATGAATTTACAATTAACATATCATTATTTACCTGTTCTGTAACACTGTCTATAAATAAATTCATGCCACTATTAGAGCTATTATCATTCTCTAAATTGTTTACACTGCGATAATTTTTTTTCACTGTCCTGCATACTGCTGCAAAATGATTTTTTCTTTTGCATTTCGAACATATTTTTCCATAAGCTGGGCACTTTAATTTTTTATGTTCTTTTCCACATTTTTGGCAGTTAAACACTGTGTCGCTGGCACTGTTCTTTGTATAAGATGCTGTCCCTTTAGAATTCTTATCACGATTCTTCTGTATTTCATGAACTTTCGAAGCAGACTTCACGGACTCAATTTGATGTTTGCTGGCTTCTGATGCTCGGAGGAACTCTGCTGCTTTCTTCAGTGTTAAATCTGACTCTCTTAGGAGTCTTTCTTGTAGAGACATGTCTCTGATGCCTAGGACTACTCTATCTCGAATTAGCCCTTCTTCTTGGTCACCGAAGTCACACGTTGAAGCAAGAGTTTTCAATTCCGTCAAGTAGTTGTCTACCTGCTGGCCTTCTTGTTGGGAGCATGAAAAGAACTTAAATCGTTCAAAAACTACGTTTCTTCTAGGAATGCAGTAATTCGTAAACATCTCCAATATATCGTCGAATTTCTCTATGCTCTTTCCATTTTCCGATTTAAAAGTATTGAAGATGTCTGTCCCTTCATCACCCAGAAGATTTAGCAAAATCGCTATCTTTACACCATCAGGCTTCTTATCCTTTTCTGATGCAATTAAATAATTTTTTAGCTTCTGTGTCCACCTGTTCCAGGTGTCAGCTAAGTTGCTACAGCTGAAATTGATTGCACCTGGCGGCCTAAATGTTTCCATTTTTTTTTTCCGATTGAAGAGCACTCACTCAGAGATCAGGCACCTGAACAAAGTCCAATCTTTTAGCATCCGGCCAATTCCACAGAGACGGTTCGATATTATCCATCTGACACCATGTAATGTTTATACTTATTCATATTAATAAGTCATTTGTACATTTTG